>JAOTQJ010043580.1:0-50563 GCA_025642045.1 Solanum sejunctum
ACCACTACATTTTGACTCTCCCCCTTAAGGACGGGTTCATTTAGGAATTGGAACTTGACCTTATGGGTTCTACAATCTATAAAAGCATAGTATTCATACAACCAATCCATTTAAAGAATAACATCAAAATCAACCATATCTAACTCAACAAGATCACAAGGCAATATTTTATGCAATAGGCAAATAGGAAGACTTCTATAGACTTTTCTAGCGATAATAGATGACCTAATAGGAGTAGACACCTCATATGACTCATGTAACAATTCGGGTTCAACATGGAACTTTTTGGCAACAACAAGGTAGCAAAAGAAAGAGTGGCACCCAGATCAATCGATGCATACATATCAAAATCAAAGATTTTCAACATACTGGTAACAACATCGGGGACCTCCTCAACCCATTGCCTTCCATACAAAGCATAAAATCGATTATGCCTTGGGGCACCATATTGTCAGCCAACTCTCCCCAATGGAACCACATTAGCACTTTGTGGATGAACCTCCTTACCCTTGTTGCAATTTTAAGGGCAATCCACCTTATTGTGACCCACTTCCCCACAACCAAAACATACATTAGTGTCCCTCAAGCATGGGCCTCTATGACCCTTACCACATCTAGGATACACATCATTAGGAACCACAACACCCGCACCTTGGGCCCTTAGAAAGTCATTAGCAAACCCCCTATTAGAAGTATGAGAAAACCCTTCGCCTTGGTGAATCTGGCCACCTTTTTGGAACTTACCCTTGAAACAGGCCCTCTTGACCAAATGACCCCTCCTCTTACTCAACTTCTCCCCATCCATTTGTTTGGCATAAGTCATCAAATAGGATAAATCCATGTGACCAATTAACATACTAGACTGGTATTCTTCACTCACTAGGTCAAACACACCCATCACGAATTTATTCATTCTCACCCTTGAGTCGGCAACCAAGTGTGGAGCATACTTTGAAAGTTAGTTGAATTTGAGGGAATACTCCCTCACACTCATAGATCCTTATTTCAAGTTCATAAACTCCACCAATTTAGCTTCCCTAAGTTTAAGAGGGATGAAACGATTAAGGAAAGCCATTTTGAACTCTTCCCAAATCACCATATAGCCAACTCCCTTCTTTTCCTTCTATTGGTTGACCATACTTGTGCTACTCCCTTAAGTTGGTATGCCGCCAACTCCACCTTATCTTTCGAACTCACACCCATGATAGCCAATATCTTGTAGACCTCACCAATGAACTCTTAAGGGTCCTCATTAATCTTTGACCCATAGAATTCAGGAGGATTCATCCTCATGAAGTCACTCACCCAAAAAGCCGGTGTAGGAGCGTGATTGGCTTGGGCCCCTTGGTTGGATTGATTAGCTCTAACTTGTGCAAGCAGTGTGAGAGCATCCCTAAGATCTCCATTGGCCGGTTGCTCCTCGGGTGTGCGGGCTCGTCTTTCCCTTGTGTTAGGCATGATCTAGCATAATAAAGAATAATTGTTAGGAGGGAAAAACTTACTTCAACTCTATAGCACAAATTATAACATGAAGAAGGGGAAACATTTCCTAAATGTCTCATAGCCTCTTACTCATAGTTGTGGTGCACAACATAACCATGACTAAGACTCTAATAAATACGATGTGTTGGACTCCAAGGATCTAACAACCTAGTGCTCTTATACCAAATTTGTCATGACCCAAGCCTAGGGCCTAGACAAGACACGATGCTTGGGGAACCCGAAGGGATGCCAACCAAGCCTCTTAACATATGATTACACATCCTTGGTCATGGAAACAGTAAAATATCCATAAAACATTAGAAGTAAGGTTAAAGGGACTAAGGGAAACCTCAATATAATAAACAACAAGAGTCAATAAGTCAAGGCTCATAGCATAGATACATAATATGTCCAACAACACCTCTACTACATAAAGATAAGAGTGGGGTCCAAGACAAAGTAACTGGGCTCACCCTCATAGTCGATGCATAATCAAAAGAGAGAAAAGTCTTATTATATTGAAAGATATCATAAGTAACATTCCCGGAATGGAGAACTAACTAGCAAATGTGAGCGAAGTTATACTAGCCACATAGAGGAGGATGCTCAAGTGCGGCTCCAGTTCCTACATGGTGAAATCATGTAGTCATAGAGTATGTATTAGTACATTTGAATGTACTAAGTATGTAGGATGCAATGCAACAAGAGAAAAGTGACATAATCAAAATGCATAACTATAGGCAATGAGTAACATCTAGCAATATGGCATGTATGATCAATGCTTAAAACATGCTTACATAGAACATAACATATGAGTAAGAAGAGACCACTATCTATTTGTGGATCATCACACCCTACCACCCTTGGTGCGGAACAAACCCTATGAATAGGTTGGTGATAGTTGTACCCAACCACCCTTGGTGCGGGAGTACAAAGCCCCCGATATATTGATGGTAATAAACCTCAAAAAAGGTTGGTGGATAGTCAAATCCTACCACCCGTAGTGTCGGAGTACAAAACCCTGGATAGGTTGATGGGTACAAATCCCCAACAAGGTTATCCAGTGCACCTCTAAGTAGGGCATGGTCATATTCTAACACTATATAGGAGAATATCATATATATATATACATATACATCAATCTCATTATCCTTTCATCATCATATAATCATTATAACTTCATTCAACTCGTAAGACATGCATTGGACCTTCAATTCCTCAAGAAACCATAACCAGATATTTTATCAAACACTTAGAGAATGTGTAATACTAGTGTAAGACCATGGTATTCAATAGTGAAATCATGCTAGTAAATTCAATGTAAAAGCTTCAATAGATACTTGGTAACACCGTCAAGCAATATACATAAAAACCTTTCAACAAACCTT
Source organism: Solanum sejunctum (assembly GCA_025642045.1). Classification (NCBI taxonomy): domain Eukaryota; kingdom Viridiplantae; phylum Streptophyta; class Magnoliopsida; order Solanales; family Solanaceae; genus Solanum; species Solanum sejunctum. Next base: position 2,871 of record JAOTQJ010043580.1, read on the forward strand.
TCAACAGACCTTAGATTCATAGCTCAAAATATGGAAAACAGTCACAATTTCACAAGTCCAAACATAATGTGCAGTGATTTTCATAATAGATAAGACCCATGAGTAAACCAACTTTAAATCATGTAATTTTGAGGAAAAGAAGCTTGGGTATCATGGATAAAAGGAATCCATGAAAGAAACCCACATACCTTAGCTTTGGAGATGAACTTGGTGAAGATTGGAGATGGAGACTTGAAGTTTGGATGAGAATCTTGAAATACAGATGAGGGTTTGAGACTTGAATTTAGGAGTGAAATATTTGGCTAAGTATTTTGGTGAGTATTAGGGAATCTTTTGAATGATATGAGGGTGAAAAATGGCTAAGTCTAGGTACATTCACGTTTGGGAACACTTAGGCCTAATACTTAAAGTCTTGGACAGAAGTCAAGAAACTGACCCTATGTTAATAATGCTAGGCGTCGCGGGGAGGGCGCGCAATAGCTACTAGAATTCGTCATTTCAAAATTTGAAATTGTGATTCGTTTGCTCTAAAATTGGGGTTAGACCCTTCTCCCCCTAAATTTGGCCACCTGAACATGAATATGAAGTTGGATTTTCGATATCACGCACGGATTTTGAGATATATGGAAATTAGGATTTCAGATGCTTCCGAGGCATATTTTTGGGCACTTTTTGGGGTCATCTCAGTATCCTTCCCTAAAGTTCTCAAAACCCTTAATGGACAATCTCGTAAAATTCCTATGTATCTACTGATCGTGAAAATTGAAATGATATGGCTCCCACCAGCAGGGCTAAAATTGCTAGAACAACAGGCTCTATTGGTGCCTGGACTGGAGGAGCTAGATCTAGTGCCTAGTGGTGGGGCCAGGATTTTCCTTAAAGGGTATCAAAATATAATGTAAAAATATATATTCTACTAACAAGGGTAGAGCAGAAAATCATAAGCAATGTTTGCCACCCCGTAACTAATACACTCAACCTTTAAATTGTGTCAATAGGTGTCAACACTTGTATATATATCTCATAGATCACTTTTTTCCTATATATACAATGTAATTTTCCAACAAAAGGGCTTTGCTTGACACCCCTCAGTAAGCATAGCTTTACCCTTGTTGGCGCCGCACCATACGGTAAGGCTCCAAGCAGTATCGAAAATTGTCCAAGGGTCGCCTGCACCTCTGGTGTAACTTCAAAGGCAGCTAGCGGAGTTGGTGTGGTAGGCTGCAGTGGAACTGGGGCCTTCGGTCTCTATTCTACAAGCTCGGGGGTCCGCTCACTATCAGAGACTAATGGTCCAGACCTACCTCAGCCCATTAGGCACCCTCTATGCATCATATCTATGAAAGCGAATGAAGTTAGATCCCCAAAAATTGAAGAACCATTGACAAAATGCACAACAAGAATCAATAACATGGGAGAGTTCCTAAAGATCCCCTAGTCTAGTAGCAATAAGCCATAGACATCTCCACACCCATCCACAGGACTGTAATGACCTGGCCCAATATTGTGAAGTATTATCCGCTCTTGGGCCTAGCCCATCACAAATTTGTCTTTTTGGGCTCACCCCAAAAGAAGCCTCACTGTATATTGACCAGTCCTTTACTCAAATAGCCCAGAATTCTCCCTCTTTTTTCGATGTGGGATTTGCCTTATAAATGGGATGGCGATATGTAATGCCTGGCTCACTTAGGCAAGTCCCACATTGGAAAAGAGAGGGAGAGTTCTTAGCTATTTAAGTAAAAGACTGGTCTAAATATTGTGAGGCACCTTTTGGGGTGAGCACGAAGGGATAAATTCGTGATGGGCTAGGCCCAAGAATAGACAATACTTCACAATATTGGGTCAAGTCGTTACAGGTGAATTAGAGTCGACTCTCAACTAATATAGTGGTAGGACAAACCTCAGCGAGGATGCTGAGTCTCTATGGGGGGTGAGTGCAGGGATGGCGATATGTAATGCCTGGCTCACTTAAGTAAATCCCATATCGAAAAAGAGAGGGAGAGTCCTAGTTATTTAAGTAAAGGACTCCTATAATGACCTAGCCCAATATTATGAAGTATTGTTTGCTCTTGAGCCTAGCTCATCATGGATTTGTCCCTTTAGGATGAGCCCACAAGGAAAAATCCATGATGGGCTAGGCCTATCTCGCCTACAAGCATGCTAATTACCCAATGTCAGGTACCTAGCCAAGCTCTCTAGTCAAAACCATAACCAATGAAACAACAAAAACAACCAAAACCTACCTAGAACCTGGAAATTGACTGTACAGAACTACAATAGACACACATACATATTGATATACATATGCAACCGTAGTCATAATAATATATACAAAACTAGGAGTGCTCCTACAAGTACAAGTCACTATTGTACAAGATCAATGTTTGAAAACAAAAGATGGCCATCAAAAGGAAGAAGACTGTTAAGTATCTGAAGTTGCCAGTGCTCACCAATTGTCTCCTGAGCACTCCCGAAACCCCCAAAAACCAATGCGTATGGCTAGAACCTAGACCTATGCTATTGGAAGATACAGAAGTAGGGTTGAGCACTAGAATAAGGCACCCAGTACGTATCATCAGTCTACTGAGTGAAATAATATACATAATGAAGCTCAAATGTAGGTAAATGCATCAAACCCATAAACCAACCCCATAAACTCAAACTAAGTCAAAACAAATCATGTTGTACAAGGCCATACGGCCTTAGTATCTATGCCAATATACCACTCGGGCCCTCCATAAGCTCAAAAGGTACACCAACGTATAATCTAAGTGACAGATCATCACAGAGCCCAACAAAATCATCACAGAGCCCAACTCTACACGTCACCAGATCAAGGGCTAGTTGTACATAGGTGTAAAGCCCTAGTGTATATTCCTAAATGCCCCTTAAGCCTCAATAAACCTAGAGGTTACACACATGTACAGTTAGGGTATGTATAAAAGTGTGGACCTATGGGTAATCGATGAGGCCTCCATCCCCAACAATCACATGTCATTCAGGTCTCTAACCCTATGTTGGAACATAGCACCAGAACCAAAGTATACATGCGTAATGGTGGGATGTATCCCCCGTGGGATAAAGAATCCCCCTAGCATAAACAATAGTGTCTTGGCTCAAAATATCAATCACGGGGCCTAGCCCCTAAAATAGAATCAGCAGGGTTCTCGACCAAAATCTCTACTAACCCCAGACCTCAAAATTAGCATGAATAATTCAACATCATAGTCGTGGCCACCAGGACTCAGACCACGGGTAGCATCGCCCATGACACGTACTCATAGATGTGGCCCCCAGAACTAAGAGCATGGTAAGCGTCATCTAGGACTTGAGATATCAAAATAATTACTTACTCAACTAGTCTATTTGGATCTAGAATCCCAAAGTCATATCTTGCCCAAAGTTAATATAGGCAACGACACTCACAACATAAGTATCCCACATAATCACAGCTATCACCATCCCTCCAATCACAACCACTAAACCCAACCTCAGGTAAGCTAAACCAGAACACAGTAGCTAACGACACTACACAGGAATGCATGTCTTAATAATCAATGTAAAATTAGATTTTATAGGTCAAACATGCTATAATCTAGTCAACCACACATAATGAGAGTAAAACAAGATAACAACAGTGATATCATAAGTATCTACAATAGCTAGGCCTAATAAAATCATATTAAGTCAGAAATATAGTCACAGTACGGCAAGTATTCAACAAGTAGCTTCATAGCCATCATATCTCACTAACATCTAGTAACATACTCACCCAAACAACAATAAAATCAGAATACATACCTATCAAATGACATCATCCCATATACGACCCTTATCAGGCCTCCTTAATATCAACAGTACCAGAATATATCAAAATTATAGTATTAATAGCCACCAACACAAGGTGCAATTCATAACAACATACGCTATGTATACATAGCACAACCAATATCTTTATAAGCAGTTCAATTCAACTGATACATATAGTCTAACTCAGTCTAAGGTTTAGGGAAAGCCGCCTACTTCGCAATCGAAGCCTAATGTCTTGAATCAGTTGAGCTAAGCTTTTTCCCTTCTAAGAGCTTCCACAGCATTGCTCAGCTGTTGAAATATAATTCAAAATGTCAACACAGTTATATTGTTGTAAAACTTGAAAAACATGTGAAATTAGGCCAATAATGCCTCAAATGGTGAAAAATAAGGTCCACAGTTGAAATCTCGAACAAAACCCTCAAAAATGATCTCCACAACAACCCGAATCTATGGAAAAATATTTTGTCCAAAATAGACTCCAAAACATCAAGAATGGCCCAAAAATAAAGTTCAAAACTTTATTATAAAAACATTATTTTCAAAACTTCCTCGGTCAAAATTTATGAAAACTGATTAAATTAAGTAAACATCCAACATACCACAATGTTCCTCTTGGAAAATAGAACAATTTAGACTCAAGTTTCACTTAATTCCTGTCACGACCCAACTCTAAGGCGTAGACGTGACCGGCGAATGGGGAACCTAAAGGAACTCTAAACAAGCTTCATAGCATACCATTACACATCCTTAGTAGTAGAAGCAATTAAAATAGCAATAAGAGATAAGCATAAATAAGAGGAATTGGGACTAAGGATAATCTTCCATATCATAATCATCAAGAACAAGAGAGTCAAGGCTCATAGCATAAATATATAACATGTCTAACAACACCTCTATAATATAGATAAGAGCGGAAACCAAGATAAGCAACCGGGCTCACCCTCATAGTCAACATAAACATAAAAGAAAGATAGTTTTAGAACATAATATGAGATCATAAGCAACATCCCCGGAGTGGAGGACTCACCAACAAGCTTGAGTGAAACTGTACTAGCCAAATAGAGATGCTCAAGCGGGGCTCTGGTTCCTACATGGAAACATCATGTAGGCATAGAGTATGCATTAGTAAGTTTGAAAGTACTAAGTATGTAGGATGCAATGCAACAAGAGATAGGCATTATAGGCAAAATGCATAGTCATAAGCAATGAATAACATACTAACAATATGACATGTTTGAATGATACATGAAGTAAAACATGCTTATATAGAACATATTACGTAGATAAGAAGAGACAATCATTATAGACCAAGCAACTAATACTCGGAATCCAAGGCTTAACAACCCATTTGGTAGTGATCGAGGTACCAACCCCTCAACAATGTTAATGGACTTAACACCCTCCATCAAAGTGGTCAAGGTACCAACCGCTAAACAAGGTTAATGGACTTAACACCCTCCATCAAAGTGATTGAGGTACCAACCCCTCAAAAAGGTTAATGGACTTAACACCCTCCATGAAAGTGGTCAAGGTACCAACCCCTCAACTAGGTTAATGGACTTAACATATAGCACTATAGAAGCTTATCATGAAATCAACATAAACAACATACTTTCATCACCATAAAGTCATATATCTCATATGCCAAGCATTAGGCCTTAACAACTGAAGAATCATAAACCGAACATTTTTATCAAACACTTGGTGGGTGTGTAGTACTAGTACAAAATCATGCAATTCAAGAGTAAAAACATGCAAATAAATCCAATATAAAACAATCAATCAATGCTTGATAATACCCTCAACCAATATACATCAAAACCCTTCATCAAGTCACACAATAAATCTTGGATCCACAGCTCAAAACATGCTAAAACAATCACCATTTCATAAACCCCAACATAGTGTCTAGTGATTTTCATAATAAATAAGACCCATAAGTAAATCAACTTTAAATCATGCAATTTTGTGTAAAAGGAAGTGAAAGGAACCGATGAAAGAAACCCACATACCTTAGCTTTTGGAGAAGACTCAAAGATGATTGGAGATGGAGACTTGAATCTTAGTTGAATTCCTTAGGATCTGGAGAGGGTTTTGGCACTTGATTTTTGAGAGAAATATAAAAATAAGCGTTTGAGTGAGTATTGGGAAATATCTTGGGTAATATCAGGGTGAAATAAGGCTAAGTATAGGCATTTTCATGTCTGGGAACACTTAGTCTCAAGACTTAAAAGTCTTGGACTGATTAAAAAAATGATCATAAAATAGCCAGAGGCGTGTCGCACCAGCAACGCAGAACATCTTGAAATTTGAAATTGTGAATTGGTCATTCCAAAATCAGAGTTAGACCTTTTTACCCCTAAATTTGGCCCCCTGAAGAAGAATATAAAGTCAAATTTTTGATATCATGCACAGATTTTGAGATATATGGAAATTATGATTTCGAGCACTTTCGAGACACATTTTTGGGCACTTTCTAGGGTCGTTACAATATCTCCCCCTTGGGAACATTCATCTCTGAATGTCAAAGAAACGTATATGAGAAGAGTAATCATGAACAAATCAGTCCCAACAAGAATGCAACTATATATTTAAAACACCATTTTCAAAATCTCAACATAGGTTAAATTCACCATGAACCTTTTCAATGTAAACATGAATGCACACAAATGACTTAGGGGCTAAAACATGAGACATGAGATCATAAGAAAAAGGCTTGACATGTTATCATAAGATTGAATAGAATGAAAGAGATGTGGGTATTGATTTTTCGTGCCCGCTCTGGCTCCCTATGAGATAATTTTGACTTAACGATCCTTCCAAAGGGCCTTGACAAATAATACATCCTTATCAATCAATTCCTTCATTCACCCATCCAATAACTCTAACGGAACCTTCTCTTAGGCTAACTTATACTCCACAACATCTACAATCTCATGAGTTCTATAGCACTAGAATCATCACCAAATCCCTTTAACCTAGTAACATGAAAAACTAGACAAACCATAACCATATCCCTGGGTAATGCCAATTCTAGAGCAACCTTACCAACCTCCCTCTACATTCTACAATGACTCACAATCCTAAACCCAATTGTCAACCTTAAGCCCACCTAGTCCACTTGGCATCATAAACCACCATCTCCCCCCTTAGGAGACAACCTCCACTCTACCACCTCTTCATTTAAAACTTCCAACCCCAATAAGATGGAATCAAGGCCTTGCTTAATTTAGACCTCTCCAACCAAAGAAGATTTGGAATCATCAAGAACATTACACCACCATGCTAAACTTTCGCCAACCTAATTCCCAAATCCAGCCAAACGATGGACCCCTTAAGTCACCTCTTTGCCACCATCCTCAACATATGCTAGGGTACCTAGAGCACCGAATACAATATTAGCCTTACCTAAGAAAACTAATGCACACTCATATCATAGTCCTTAAAGAGTTCTGACCACCTTTTGTTATATTTTATTGACACCTATCTTAATTAGCAAACAATCCCCTCATCATCCAATACTTGCAACACTACCCCAAATGATTCACAAGCTCTAAATAAATGAATGCTTTACCAATAGAGGCTATCTCTAACATGCCAAGGTACGGTTTTAAGACCCTATTAATGAAACCCATAAACATAGCTGGTGCATAAGTCAACCTAAAAAGTCTAAAAGTACTCAAATGCTCATCCCTTGTCTGAAAAGACACTTAGGAATATCACCTACCCTCATCCTCACTTATAGACAAAACATGAAATAAAGGTCAAGCTTAGAGAAGTAACTAACCTATTATAGTTGACCAAATGAATCGACTACCCTTAATCACGATATTACAACCATACAGGTCCTACACTCATTGGAATCACAATATGTAAGTAGCCAAACTATCCCAAGACCTCCAACCCATCAAGCTACGCTCAACAAAAATCTCAAGACAAGACCTCGTGTAATAAGAGCATGAACAACCCCTAAACCTTTCTAGAAACAATAGACTCACATAATCAAACCTTACTAGCAACAAAAGGAATAATGAAAGGCAAAGTAACCCTTAGAACCATCAAAGTATGCATAATAACATCAACAAAAGTCTTTAACAAGTCGATAGCATCATTGAGCACCTCTTCCCCTCCTTTCCTTCTTTGAAGAGCATAGAATCGATTACGTCTTGGAGCATCCCCTTGATCAACATCACCACCTCTACCCTTTTGCACTTATAAGGACAATCTATTATCTTGTGACGCTCCTCTCCACAACCATAACAAGAATTGGTCTTCTTCAAGCACGAGCCATCATAGCATTTACCATATTTAAGGCATCTATCATAAAGTACCATACTACCACTACCTCTGAGATCTTGGAACTTTCCTTCACCACGGACCCTCTTGGCCTCCTTACCTCTACTCTTCCTCAACTTTTCCTCCTTCATTTGTTCGCATAGGTCATCAAGCGGGTTGATCCATACCACTAATTAACAAAGCGGACTGGTATTCCTCACCCACCAAGTCAGAGATACCTATTACAAACTTATTCATTCTAGCCCTTAGGTTGGAAACCAAATGGGGAGCATATTTTGAAAGTTGATTAAACTTGAGGGGATACTCCCTCACACTCAAGGAACCTTGTTTCAAATTCATGAATTCTACTAATTTGGCTTCCCTAAGCTCAAGAGGGAAGAACCAATTAAGGAAAGATGCCTTGAATTCCTCCCAAAGCACCACATGGTCAACCCCTTTCTCTTCCATACACTGATTAAACCATATTTGTGCTACCTCTTTGAGTTCGTAGGCCGCCAACTCTGACTTTTCCTCAAATCTAACTTCCATAGCCAATACCTTGTAGACCTCATCAATAAACTATTGAGGGTCCTTATCAACCTTTGACCCATTGAATGCCAGCGGATTCATCCTCATAAAGTCCCTCACTCGAGAGGCCGGAGTAGGAGCATAAGGGGCTTGGGCCCCTTGGTTGGCTTGATTAGTCACAACTTGGGCTAGCAAAGTGAGAGCATCCCGGAGCCCTCCATTAGTCGGTTGCTCCTCGGGAGTGGGGGCTCATCTTCCTCTTGTGTTAGGCATGTTCTAGCATATCAAAGAATAATCATTAGGGGAAAATAACCTTACCTCATCACTATAGCATGACATTGACCATGAAGAAGGGGAACATTTCCTAAAACATCTCATAGCTTCTTACTCATAGTTATAGTGTACAATACAACCATGCATAAGACTCTAGTCGACGCGGTGTGTTGGACTCTGAGGATCTAACAACCTAGTGCTCTACAAACATCTTTTTTATGACCCAATCCTAGGTCCTAGATGTGATTGACAAATGGGGAATCCTAGGGAACCCAAACAAGTCTCACAGCATATCATTACACATCTTTGGTTAGTAAAACAATTAAAATGGCAACAAGAGATAAGCATAAACTAGGGAATTTGGACAAAGGATAACCTTCCATATCATAATCATCAAGAATAAGAGAGTCAATGCTCATAGCACAGATACATAACATGTCCAACAACACCTCTACTACATCGATAAGAGTGGGGGGACAAGATAAGCTACCAGGCTCACCCTCATAGTCAACGTATATACAAAAGAAACATAGTTTTAGAACATAAAATGAGATCATAAGCAACGTCCCTGGAGTGGAGGACTCACAAACAAGCTTAAATGAGATTATACTAGCCACGTGGGTGGAGATGGTCAAGCAGGGCTTTCGATTCCTACATGGCAACATCATGTAGGCATAGAGTATGCATTAGTATGTTTGAATGTACTAAGTATTTAGGATGCGATGCAACAAGAGGTAGGCATCATAGGCAAAATTAAAGTCATAAGCAATGAATAACATACTAATAATATGACGTATATGAGTAATACTTGAAGTAAAACATGCTTATATAGAACATATTAGTAGATCAGAAGAGACTATCATCATAGGCCAAGCAACTAATACTCGAAATCCAAAGCTTAACACCCCCTTGGTAGTGATCGAGGTACCAACCCCTCAACAAGGTTAATGGACTTAACACCCTCCATGAAAGTGCTCAAGGTACCAACCCCTCAATTAAGTTAATCGACTTAACATATAGAACTATAGAAGCTTATCATGAAATCAACACATAAACAACATACTTTCATAATCATAAAGTCATATATCTCATATGCCAAGCATTAGGCCTTAACAACTGAAGAATCATAAACCGAACATTTTTATCAAACACTTGGTGGGTGTGTAGTACTAGTACAAAATCATGCAATTCAAGAGTAAAAACATGCAAATAAATCCAATATAAAACAATCAATCAATGCTTGATAATACCCTCAACCAATATACATCAAAACCCTTCATCAAGTCACACAATAAATCTTGGATCCACAGCTCAAAACATGCTAAAACAATCACCATTTCATAAACCCCAACATAGTGTCTAGTGATTTTCATAATAAATAAGACCCATAAGTAAATCAACTTTAAATCATGCAATTTTGTGTAAAAGGAAGTGAAAGGAACCGATGAAAGAAACCCACATACCTTAGCTTTTGGAGAAGACTCAAAGATGATTGGAGATGGAGACTTGAATCTTAGTTGAATTCCTTAGGATCTGGAGAGGGTTTTGGCACTTGATTTTTGAGAGAAATATAAAAATAAGCGTTTGAGTGAGTATTGGGAAATATCTTGGGTAATATCAGGGTGAAATAAGGCTAAGTATAGGCATTTTCATGTCTGGGAACACTTAGTCTCAAGACTTAAAAGTCTTGGACTGATTAAAAAAATGATCATAAAATAGCCAGAGGCGTGTCGCACCAGCAACGCAGAACATCTTGAAATTTGAAATTGTGAATTGGTCATTCCAAAATCAGAGTTAGACCTTTTTACCCCTAAATTTGGCCCCCTGAAGAAGAATATAAAGTCAAATTTTTGATATCATGCACAGATTTTGAGATATATGGAAATTATGATTTCGAGCACTTTCGAGACACATTTTTGGGCACTTTCTAGGGTCGTTACAATATCTCCCCCTTGGGAACATTCATCTCTGAATGTCAAAGAAACGTATATGAGAAGAGTAATCATGAACAAATCAGTCCCAACAAGAATGCAACTATATATTTAAAACACCATTTTCAAAATCTCAACATAGGTTAAATTCACCATGAACCTTTTCAATGTAAACATGAATGCACACAAATGACTTAGGGGCTAAAACATGAGACATGAGATCATAAGAAAAAGGCTTGACATGTTATCATAAGATTGAATAGAATGAAAGAGATGTGGGTATTGATTTTTCGTGCCCGCTCTGGCTCCCTATGAGATAATTTTGACTTAACGATCCTTCCAAAGGGCCTTGACAAATAATACATCCTTATCAATCAATTCCTTCATTCACCCATCCAATAACTCTAACGGAACCTTCTCTTAGGCTAACTTATACTCCACAACATCTACAATCTCATGAGTTCTATAGCACTAGAATCATCACCAAATCCCTTTAACCTAGTAACATGAAAAACTAGACAAACCATAACCATATCCCTGGGTAATGCCAATTCTAGAGCAACCTTACCAACCTCCCTCTACATTCTACAATGACTCACAATCCTAAACCCAATTGTCAACCTTAAGCCCACCTAGTCCACTTGGCATCATAAACCACCATCTCCCCCCTTAGGAGACAACCTCCACTCTACCACCTCTTCATTTAAAACTTCCAACCCCAATAAGATGGAATCAAGGCCTTGCTTAATTTAGACCTCTCCAACCAAAGAAGATTTGGAATCATCAAGAACATTACACCACCATGCTAAACTTTCGCCAACCTAATTCCCAAATCCAGCCAAACGATGGACCCCTTAAGTCACCTCTTTGCCACCATCCTCAACATATGCTAGGGTACCTAGAGCACCGAATACAATATTAGCCTTACCTAAGAAAACTAATGCACACTCATATCATAGTCCTTAAAGAGTTCTGACCACCTTTTGTTATATTTTATTGACACCTATCTTAATTAGCAAACAATCCCCTCATCATCCAATACTTGCAACACTACCCCAAATGATTCACAAGCTCTAAATAAATGAATGCTTTACCAATAGAGGCTATCTCTAACATGCCAAGGTACGGTTTTAAGACCCTATTAATGAAACCCATAAACATAGCTGGTGCATAAGTCAACCTAAAAAGTCTAAAAGTACTCAAATGCTCATCCCTTGTCTGAAAAGACACTTAGGAATATCACCTACCCTCATCCTCACTTATAGACAAAACATGAAATAAAGGTCAAGCTTAGAGAAGTAACTAACCTATTATAGTTGACCAAATGAATCGACTACCCTTAATCACGATATTACAACCATACAGGTCCTACACTCATTGGAATCACAATATGTAAGTAGCCAAACTATCCCAAGACCTCCAACCCATCAAGCTACGCTCAACAAAAATCTCAAGACAAGACCTCGTGTAATAAGAGCATGAACAACCCCTAAACCTTTCTAGAAACAATAGACTCACATAATCAAACCTTACTAGCAACAAAAGGAATAATGAAAGGCAAAGTAACCCTTAGAACCATCAAAGTATGCATAATAACATCAACAAAAGTCTTTAACAAGTCGATAGCATCATTGAGCACCTCTTCCCCTCCTTTCCTTCTTTGAAGAGCATAGAATCGATTACGTCTTGGAGCATCCCCTTGATCAACATCACCACCTCTACCCTTTTGCACTTATAAGGACAATCTATTATCTTGTGACGCTCCTCTCCACAACCATAACAAGAATTGGTCTTCTTCAAGCACGAGCCATCATAGCATTTACCATATTTAAGGCATCTATCATAAAGTACCATACTACCACTACCTCTGAGATCTTGGAACTTTCCTTCACCACGGACCCTCTTGGCCTCCTTACCTCTACTCTTCCTCAACTTTTCCTCCTTCATTTGTTCGCATAGGTCATCAAGCGGGTTGATCCATACCACTAATTAACAAAGCGGACTGGTATTCCTCACCCACCAAGTCAGAGATACCTATTACAAACTTATTCATTCTAGCCCTTAGGTTGGAAACCAAATGGGGAGCATATTTTGAAAGTTGATTAAACTTGAGGGGATACTCCCTCACACTCAAGGAACCTTGTTTCAAATTCATGAATTCTACTAATTTGGCTTCCCTAAGCTCAAGAGGGAAGAACCAATTAAGGAAAGATGCCTTGAATTCCTCCCAAAGCACCACATGGTCAACCCCTTTCTCTTCCATACACTGATTAAACCATATTTGTGCTACCTCTTTGAGTTCGTAGGCCGCCAACTCTGACTTTTCCTCAAATCTAACTTCCATAGCCAATACCTTGTAGACCTCATCAATAAACTATTGAGGGTCCTTATCAACCTTTGACCCATTGAATGCCAGCGGATTCATCCTCATAAAGTCCCTCACTCGAGAGGCCGGAGTAGGAGCATAAGGGGCTTGGGCCCCTTGGTTGGCTTGATTAGTCACAACTTGGGCTAGCAAAGTGAGAGCATCCCGGAGCCCTCCATTAGTCGGTTGCTCCTCGGGAGTGGGGGCTCATCTTCCTCTTGTGTTAGGCATGTTCTAGCATATCAAAGAATAATCATTAGGGGAAAATAACCTTACCTCATCACTATAGCATGACATTGACCATGAAGAAGGGGAACATTTCCTAAAACATCTCATAGCTTCTTACTCATAGTTATAGTGTACAATACAACCATGCATAAGACTCTAGTCGACGCGGTGTGTTGGACTCTGAGGATCTAACAACCTAGTGCTCTACAAACATCTTTTTTATGACCCAATCCTAGGTCCTAGATGTGATTGACAAATGGGGAATCCTAGGGAACCCAAACAAGTCTCACAGCATATCATTACACATCTTTGGTTAGTAAAACAATTAAAATGGCAACAAGAGATAAGCATAAACTAGGGAATTTGGACAAAGGATAACCTTCCATATCATAATCATCAAGAATAAGAGAGTCAATGCTCATAGCACAGATACATAACATGTCCAACAACACCTCTACTACATCGATAAGAGTGGGGGGACAAGATAAGCTACCAGGCTCACCCTCATAGTCAACGTATATACAAAAGAAACATAGTTTTAGAACATAAAATGAGATCATAAGCAACGTCCCTGGAGTGGAGGACTCACAAACAAGCTTAAATGAGATTATACTAGCCACGTGGGTGGAGATGGTCAAGCAGGGCTTTCGATTCCTACATGGCAACATCATGTAGGCATAGAGTATGCATTAGTATGTTTGAATGTACTAAGTATTTAGGATGCGATGCAACAAGAGGTAGGCATCATAGGCAAAATTAAAGTCATAAGCAATGAATAACATACTAATAATATGACGTATATGAGTAATACTTGAAGTAAAACATGCTTATATAGAACATATTAGTAGATCAGAAGAGACTATCATCATAGGCCAAGCAACTAATACTCGAAATCCAAAGCTTAACACCCCCTTGGTAGTGATCGAGGTACCAACCCCTCAACAAGGTTAATGGACTTAACACCCTCCATGAAAGTGCTCAAGGTACCAACCCCTCAATTAAGTTAATCGACTTAACATATAGAACTATAGAAGCTTATCATGAAATCAACACATAAACAACATACTTTCATAATCATAAAGTCATATATCTCATATGCCAAGCATTAGGCCTTCGACAACTCAAGAATCATAAACCAAACATTTGTATCAAACACTTGGCAAGTGTGTAGTGCTAGTGTAAAATCACACAATTCAAGAGTGCAAACATACAAGTAAATCCAATGTAAAATCATCACAGTACTTGCTAACACCCTCAAAAAATATACATCAAAACCCTTCATCAAATCTCACAATAGATCTTAGATCCATAGATCAAAACATGCTAAAATAATCACCATTTCATAACCTTAATATAGTGTGCAGTGATTTTTATAATAAATAAGACCCATGAGTAAATCAACTTTAAATTATGCAATTTTGAGTAAAAGAAAGCTTGGGCATCATGAGTAAACGAACCCATGAAATAAACCCACATACCTTACCTTTTGGAGAAGCCTTGAAGAAGATTGGAGATGGTGACTTGAAGCTTGCTTAAATTCCATAGGATCTAGGGAGGGTTTTGGCACTTGAATGAGAGAAATATAAGGCTAAGTATTTGAGTGAGTATTGAGAAATGGCTTGGGTGATATAAGGGTGAAATAAGCCTAAGTATAGACTTTTTAACTTTTGAAAACACTTAGGCCCAAGACATAAAAGTCTTGCACAGAGTAAAAAAAATGAACAGGAAATAGCAAGGGGCGACGTCGCACCAGCAACGCAAAAAGCCCACTAGAATTTGACATCTTGAAATTTGAAATTGTAAATCGCTCGCTCTAAAATCGGAGTTAGTCCCTTTTGCCCTTAATTTGACACTTTGATCAAGAGTATGAAGTTAGATTTTTGATATCACACACGGATTTTGAGATATATCGAAATTATGATTTGGGACACTTTCGAGGCACATTTTCGAGCACTTTTTGGGGTCGTTACAATATCTCCCCCTTGGGAACTTTCGTCCATGAATGTCAAAGAAACATATATGAGAACAGTAATCATGAACAATTCATCCGCAATAAGAATGCAACTGTACATTTAAAACACCATTTGTAAAATCTCAACGTAGGTGTAAAATGACCGTGAACCTTTTCAATGTAAACATGAATGCATGCAAATGACATAAGGGCTAGAATAAGAAACATGAGACCACAAAAAAAAGGCTTAATATGTTATCATAAGATTGAATAGAATGAAAGAGATATGGGTATTGCTTTCCCGTGCCCGCTCTAGCTCCTCGAGAGTCACTTTCGACTGAACTATCCTCCCAAAGGGCCTTGATGAATACTACATGCTTATCAATTAACTCCTCCAACCATCCTTCCAATACATCTATTGGAACATTCTCTTAGACTAACTTATACTCCAAAACATCTATAATCTCACGAGCTCTATAGCACTAGAGTCATCACCACATCCCTTCAACCTAAGAGCATAAAAAATTGGACAAACCATAACCATATCTCTGGGTAATGCCAATCCTTAAGCAACCTTACCAATCTCCCTCTACATTTAACAATGACTCACAATCCTAAACTCAATTGTCAACCTTAAACCCACCTAGTCAACTTGGTACCATAAACCACCATCTCCCCACTTGAGAGACAACCTCGACTCTACCACCTCTTCACCCAAAACTTCCAACCCTCATAAGATGGAATAAGGCCTTGCTTAATTTAGACCTCTCCAACCAAAGAAGATTTGGAAGCGTCAAGAACACTACTCCACCATGCTCAACTTCCTCTAACCTAATCCCTCCATCTAGCCAAATGATGGACCCCTCAAACCACCTTTTTGCCACCATCCACAACACATGCTAGGCTACCTAGAGCACAGACCACAACATTAGCCTTACTGGGGAAAAATAATACACACTCATATCATAATCCTTAAAGAGTTCTAACGACCTTCTTGTTATATTCCATTCTACCTATCACAATTAGCAAACAATCCCCTCATCATCCAAGACTTGCAACACTATCTCCAATGATTCACAAGCTCTAAATAAATCAATGCTTCACCACTAAAGGCTACCTTCAACATACCAAGGTAGGGTTTTAAGATCTTATTCATGAAATCCATAAACATAGTCGGTGCATAAGTCAACCAAAAAAGTCCAACAATACTCAAATGCTCACCCCTAGTCTGGAAAGACACTTAGGAATATCACCTACGCTTATCCTCACTTGGAGACAAAACCCAAAACAAAGGTTAAGCTTAGAGAAGTGACTAACCCATTGTAGTTGACCAAATAAATTGACCATCCTTAATCACCATATACAACCTTATGGGTCCTACACTCATTAGAATCATGATATGCAAGTAGTCAAACCACCCCAAGACCTCCAACCCATCAAGCTAAGCTCAACTAAAATCTCAAGACAAGACCCCATGCAATACGAACATGAACAACCCCTAAACCCTTCTAGCAATAATAGACACACATAATCATACCCTACTAGCAACAAAAGGAAAAATGAAAGGTAAAGTAACCCCCGAAACAATCAAAGCATGCACAAAAACATCAAGAAAAGCCTTTAACATATCGATAGCATCATCGGGCACCTCTTCCACTCCTTGCCTTCTTTGAAGAGTATAGAACTGATTACGTCTTGGAGCATCCCCTTGATCAGCATCACCACCTCTACCCTTTCTGCACCTATGAGGACTATTTATTATCTTGTGACCTCCTCTCCACTACCATAACAAGCATTTGTCTTCTTCAAGCACAGGCCATGATGGCATCTTCCATATTTTGAGCATCTATCATAAAGTACCATACTATAACTACCTTTGTGACTTTGGAACTTTCCTTCACCACAGGATCTCTTGGTTTCCTTACCGCTCCTCTTCCTAAACTTTTCCTCCTCCATTTGTTTAGCATAGCTTATCGAGCAGGCCAAATCCATATCACTAACAAACATAGTGGACCAACACTCCTCTCTCACTAAGTTGGAGACACCTATCACAAACTTATTCATTCTAGCCCTTGGGTCTGAAACGAAGTGGGGAGCATATTTGGAAAGTTAATTGAACTTGTGGGCATACTCCCTCACACTCAAGTAACTTTGTTTCAAATTTATGAATTCTATTAATTTGGCTTTCCTAAGATCAAGAGGGAAGAACCGATTAAGGAAGGCCGCCTTGAACTCCTCCCAAAGTACCACATTGTCAACCCCCTTCTCTTCCTTCCATTGACTGAACCAAATTTATGCTACTCCTTTGAGTTGGTAGGCCGTCAACTCTGGCTTTTCCTCGGATCTAACTCCCATGATTGCTAATACCTTGTAGACCTCATCAATGAACTATTAAGGGTCTATTTCAACCTTTTACCCATAATATACCAGCTTATTAATCCTCATAAAGTCCTCACTCGAGATACCAGAGTAGGAACATGAGGTTATTGGGCCCCTTGGTTGGCTTGATTAGCCACAACATAGGCTAGCAAAGTGAGAGCATCCCGGAGCTCTCCATTAGCATGTTGCTCCTTAGGAGTGAGATTTCATCTTCCTCTTGTGTTTGACATGATCTAGCACATCAAAAAATAATTATTAGGGGGAATTAACGTTACCTCAACTCTATAGCACAACATTAACCATCAAGAAGGGAAATATTTCCTAAAACATCTCATAGCCTCTTACTCATATTTATGGTGCACAACATAATCATGAATAAGACTCTAATCAATGCGTGTGTTGGACTTTGAGGATCTAACAACCTAGTTCTCTATAACCAGCTTTGTCATGACCTAATCCTAGGTCCTAAACGAGACTAGTGAATAGGGAACTCGAAGGAACCCCAAACAAGCCTCATAGCATATCATGACACATCCTTGGTCGCAAAAGCAATTAAAATCTCTATAAGAGAAAAGCATAAACAAGAAGAATTGGGACTAAGGATGATCTTCCATATCACAATCATCAAGAACAAGAAAGTTAAGGCTCATAGTATAGACACATAACATGTCCAACAACACCTCTACCACATCGATAAGAGCGGGGGACAATATAAGCAACCGGGATCATCATCATAGTCAACATATACATAAAAGAAAGATAGTTTTAGAATATAACATGAGATCATAAGCAATGTCCCCAGAGTGGAGGACTTACCAACAAGTTTGAGTGAAATCGTGCTAGCCATATGAGTGGAGATGCTCAAGCGAGACTTCAATTCCCACATTAACACATCATGTAGGCATAGAGTATGCATTAGTACATTTAAATGTACTAAGTATGTAGGATGTAATGCAATAAGAGACAGGCATTATAGGCAAAAGGCATAGTCATAAGTATGAATAGCATACTAACAATATAATATGTATGAATGATACTTAAAGTAAACATGCTTATATATAATATATTACAAATATAAGAAAAGGCCATCATCATAGACCAAGCAACTAATACTCAGAATCTAAGGCTTAACACCCCCTTGGTAGTGTTCGAGGTACCAACTCCTCAACAAGGTTAATGGACTTAACACCCTCTATCAAAGTGGTCAAGGTACCAACTCCTCAACAAGGTTAATGGACTTAACATATAGCGCTATAGAAGCTTATCATTAAATTTACATATACACAACATAATTTCATCATCATAAAGTCATATATCTCATATGCCAAGCATTAGGTCTTCAAAAACTCAAGAATCATAAATCGGACATTTTATCAAACACTTGGCGAGTGTGTAGCATTAGTATAAAACCATGTATTTCAAGAGCGAAAGCATGCAAGTAAATACTATGTAAAACCATTAATCAATACTTGGTAATACCCTCAAGTAATATACATCAAAACTCTTCATCAAATCTCACAATAGATCTTAGATCCATCCATAACTCAAAAGATGCTAAAACTATCACCATTTCATAAACCCCAACATAGCATGCAGTGATTTTCATAATAAATAAGATCCATGAGTAAATCAACTTTAAATCATGTAATTTTTCTTAAAAGGAATCTTGGGCATCATGGGCAAGAGGAACCCATGAAAGAAACCCACATACCTTATGTTTTGGAGAAGCCTTGAAGAAGATTGGAGATGGAGAGTTAAAGCTTGGTTGAATTCCTTAGGATCTGGAGAGAATTTTGGATCTTTAATTTTGAGAGAAATATAAGACTAAGTGTTTGAGTGAGTATTGAGAAATGCCTTGAGTGATATGAGGGTGAAATAAGGCTAAGTATAGGCATTTTCACATTCGTGAACCTTAGGCCCAAGACTTAAAATTCTTGGACCGAGTTAAAAAAATGAACAAAAAATAGCCAGGGGCACGTCGCGCAAGCAATGCTAAAAGCCAACTGAAATTCGACATCTTAAAATTTTAAATTGTGAATCGCTCACTCTAAAATCGGGTTAGACTCTCTTTTTGTAAATTTAACCCCCTGAACAAGAATATGAAGTTAGATTTTTTATATCGTGTATGAATTTTGAGATATTTGGAAATTACCTCTCTGGACATTTATGAGGCACATTTTTGGGTACTTTTTAGGGTCGTTATAATTTCGTCAAGAATTGATCTAGATATCAAGGCACAAAATTTTCACAAATTTCGAGAATGAAATCAGCCAAAATACCAAATTTACCTTAAAATGCACACGAAATCCCAAATTTGACTTATGGCATTTCTTACAAAAATCTGAGTCACGTAGACCCTTAAATCATCAAAAATAAATTTAAATTGCAATTTTTATGAGCTGATAAAGTTGGAATTAAAGGTTGGTTTGCAAGGGTGAAGGCCATTATATAGGCCACCCCCATGTCCTCCATAAACGCAAACTAGACTCTGCAAACACAAAGTTTTAGGGAACTATCTTTCTCTGCAAATGCAGAGCTTTGTCGTGTTCCACTTCGTGATTGCTTCAGTGCCCTTTGTGAATTCGGAGGGTTAATTTTGTTAGTACTGCATAGCTAACTTAAGAACTTCCCTAAGGCATCCATTATCCATTTTACGCAAACAAATAGCGTAATCACATAGATTTTGATGTTTCGAATCTAACAGTGCAATCAGAATGGATCATTTTACAAAAAATGAGGGTCCCACTTCTTTTCGACTAATTTTAGCTAAAAGAACTGAAGGGATCAAAATGCAATCGGATGCCACTATCATATTGGATTTTTCTCGACATATCAGAGCAGACCGCGCCAGTAGATTTCCACTTTGAGCACCTTTAGCTAGGTATTTATAGAAATGCACTTTTTAGCATCTGATTGAACTCATTTTACAACTTTTAGCACAAAATCATATTGGTACCCTCCATCCTCGGACCAATCATCCTCCTAGCCTAAATCAACCATTTTAGAATTGATGGAACCAACCGTCAGAATCCCATTAACTTCTTACTAAATAGCAAACTCGCACAATTCACAATCAAAATACCCTATAACCATCCCGACAACCCCAATAGGTCATAAAACGTCCAAGGTTACTATATAGAAGCTCAAAATAGCAGAAATATCACATAGATATTGAATTGACACAGAGGGTCATTACTACGCATACCAAACTATAGACCAATTTGATATCTTATACATACAATTTTGGAAACACTGCAATTACTTACTGCATGTATACTAAGTTATTAACATATAAATAACAAATATATGCAACATATATATACATGAACAACATCAATATTAACTTAATAAACTTATCATTTGTATACC
Source organism: Solanum sejunctum (assembly GCA_025642045.1). NCBI lineage: Eukaryota > Viridiplantae > Streptophyta > Magnoliopsida > Solanales > Solanaceae > Solanum > Solanum sejunctum. Next base: position 23,983 of record JAOTQJ010043580.1, read on the forward strand.
ATCTATGTATACAACACACACATACACATGCATACAATACTCAAACTCATAACATTTCAAATTAATAAAAAACAAGGTTTACTTTATTGAAATAATAAAACATAAACCAGAGGCAACAAAATCAAAGTTTGATTCTTCACCTGGCTGGTATTGACTATCTGAAGATGATACCATCTTACCCTTCCATTTTTTAGCACTTTGATTAGTCGATTAAATTTTGTATTGCCTTTTCTCTACGTGCTAATTTTTCATTTGTCCTTTCGACTCCTAATTGGGTAAATTGAGCTTTTACTAGACTTTGCTTGGGGCTTCTTCATTAGGGTTCGTCTCTCTTTGTTCGAAGACTTAGGGTTCTTTACTAGAGTTTGAGTTAGAATTTGGAAGCTTGAGGGTTCTATCTCTACTTGTTCCTCTAATAACCTAGGGTTTTTTTCTAGGAGTAACTAAAGCATTATTTTATTTTATTTTACATAATGTCAAGGAATTAATTTAAGTTAGCTAAGATGAATATTGTTGAGCCGAGTTTTTTTTTTTTTTTGCTTTTCATTAATAGCGGATTACACAAGGCATAAAGGGAAGAGGAAGAGACTCAGTTACATTGGGACAGATGCATGGAAAACTGTGATGATAATATTGATTGAGAGAATTACGGCTGATTGAGACTAATGACAAAAAAGTGCATATTTTAATAATAACAAATTCGTTAATTAGAGTATTATTGTATTTTATTTCTTTCTATGGTGGAGATAGTCGCACGTAATGATAGATCATGGCCATATTATTAAAAGCTTGGGTAAGAATGGGGCGGTGATTTGTTGATACAAGAAGGAAGTTCTGTAAAAGCAATGGGAAGAATTACTCAGATACCCGTGATTAAGGCGTATTTGGATCGTGTTGTAAATGCCCTAGCTAAACCTATTGATGGTAGAGGTAAATTCTCAGGTTCATGATTTTAATTAATTGAATATGTTGCCTTGGGTATTATTTCGCATCATAAGGGATTCTAAATCTGTTTTCATATATTTTTACTTAGACATATATATTATTAATAAAATAAAACTAAATATTAAAATCTAAAGCTAGTCTGTTATAACTTGAAATTAAAATATTAAAAGTTATAATTATAAAATATTACCTCTAAAATGTGTAGTAAATATCCTTAAATTGATGTGCAAAGAAATTCTTACAAAACAAAATAAGACTTTGGGCTTTGCAAAAAATCAAAATTCAGGCCCAAATACACCTGTCCTAATTCTAATAAAAGAGGGTTGCTGCATTTTTGGGCTATGGCCATTTCTGCCAAAGGACTATAGCAATTGGTAAATATGGCCACTGAAATACACAATGGATATTTCCTATGTATTGAATGTATAAAGTTGTATATTGGATGTATACAGCCCATATTTCTCCTCTGAAATCTGTATAATAGCTTTCTCATGACTTGAAAAGTCTAACTCGGCCTGAGACTCACTAACATGCAAAGATGGAGCCCAAAATGGACTCGGATGGAATTTCATGCATCAAAGGATGAATTAAATATAAGAATCAATATATTTAGTTGATCATACAACCTTAACCAATTGCATGGAAAAAATGCATCAAGCCACAGTATTAAAGTCTAAAATTTCAACATAACAATTTTAGGCAAGTATAATAGACGAGTGATTTGTTCGTTGAGGAAAACATGAGACTAATCCTCCATAGAATACAATGGACGGTTAACATGACTTGGCTTCTAAATTATAATAGTAAAAATAGATTAATAACAAATATAGGTCCAACAATACGTAACCATAAAAAAATCAATTGAATTAAAGTTGCAATTCTACACAAAATTAACTACTACTCATGTTGAATACTAATAACTAACCAGGTTGCCAATAAATCGGTATGTCCAATCCTTTAGCATTTAATCATACATTATTAAAAACAAAAAGTTAATATTTATAGCAAGCACGTTGAGGAAACTAGGAACAGTGTTTAGACAAATATGTTTTCATGACCTATCAAACCCAACAAAAGTAGCCATTGTGCTATATTTGATTTATACAGAATAGAACATCCCTGATTAAATTACTTAAAAAGAAAAACCCAAGGAATCATAGTCTCACTGGAAAAGAGATTTGAAAGGGAATGAGTATAAGCAAGAGACTAAAATTAACTAAAGATACACAAATCAATACTATACATTGGAAGGACACATACATAAACGCATTTAGATAAATAGGACAACATCGCAAATGTATTGGGATGTATTCTAGTATTATTCTAGCAGCCCTCAATGTAAAACTGTCACAAATTCTGCATAGGGCCTAGACGTGACACGGCAAATGGAAAACCCAAAGGCAACCCAAACAAGTCTCTTAGCATATCCTTTGCACATCTCTGGTTGCAAGATAATCAACAATGCTTCAACAAATAATTCTAAGGGAATAGGGACTTATGACTCATGCTATAGGGACAATTTAGGAGAATAGGATTTGCATATATCACATAGCAAAAAAATGCTAAGAGGAAGGTAAGTATGATGCAAGCTATGGGAAAGTAGGGACTTGGGACTTTCACCACTTTCCTTCATCATCAACAACATCAAATAGCATCACATAAGGGATAGGGTCTAAAGAATAGGTCTCCATTAAAGCTTAACATAGCATAGTGAGTATATAGCATAGCATGATATCCAATAACACCTCTATGCATGATAGGATGGGGCAAAGACATGTCCCAGGTTCACCCTCAACAAAAAAAAAATAAAGTGCTAGTGTCTCAACATAAGCAAGATAGAAGTAGCATACTATTCCCGAAATGGAGGACTCACCACAACCATAAATCTTCACGAATCCAAGCTAGCCACATGGAGGAGGATGAATAGGAGCTCCAGTCCTTACATAGTTAGATCATTTAGGAAAAATGTATACATTATGTCAGGACCTAAGCCTAGGGCATAGGTGTAACATGGTGAATGGGGAACCTGAAGGGGCCCCAAACAAGCCTCTGAAGCATACATAGCACATCCTTGGTTGCGAAAGCATATTTAAAAAACAAACACATAAATTCTGGGGGAAACGGGACTTTGGACTCAAGCTACAAGGATGTTATAGAGAAGAGGATTAGTATGATCACATAGCAAATAATACCTAAGGGATGGGTAAGTATGGCTCATGCTATGGGGAGAAATAGGGACTTAGGATTCCATCTCAATAATACAACAATCATCAACACATAGAAAGGGATAAGAGACTAAGACATATTTTCAATAATACATAGACCTAATGGGAGTCGAGCTCATAACATAAAATCTATTTCCAATAACACCTCTTATATGAGAGGAACGGAGGCCAAGACATCCCTTGGGCTCATCCTCAAAAGATAAACATATGTAAGTGTCTTAACTAAAGCATGAAAGTAAGTGAATGTTATCCCCAAAGTGGAGTACTCATCAATAGCAATCTTGAACAACCCATCTAGCCACGTGGAGAAGGAGGATGGATAGGAGCTCCAGGTCCTACATGGATTATGTAGGCAAAAGTATGCATTAGTACTTGAACTGTACTAAGTATGCGGGGTTCAAATGCAACAAGAAACATAATCTATAATCAAACAATCTCCATAATCATAAATAACAGATACAAGTTCAATATGTCATGAATGATAGATGCTTAGTCAAAATATGCATCTGGAATCATCAAGATATAAGATGTGTCATACATAGGTAGGAAAGGACCATAATTGACATGTAAGACCAAGCGAGCTACTACTTGACACCAGACAAGGAGTGGTCTACTTTGCCAAGGTAAACCAAACATTCACTTTACGATATGGCCTTCTCTAAAAGTGTCTCCTTATATTCCCTCACCTAATGGCATAGCCTTTTTGATAGGTGTCATCAATTATCCTTACCTTATGGCATTGCTTTTTTGATAAGTAGAAGCTCATATATGGAATCATTAGCATGAACCTATTGTGTCACATAAATTAGTGACAATCGGAGACTACCAAGGTCCTCTTGGTGCTAGATCACAATCCCTCAGAATACTTGAATCATAATCATAGTTATATTAATCATAGTCTCAAAACATCATCATTTACTTCTCAGAGTAGCTCATTAATACATAGCTTATAACATTAAAGATAGGACTTTACATCATTCTTAACATTCATATCATTCTCATGAGCTCATAGCATACTTGTTGGCCCTCTTATTAGTCTCGACATTTGTGACATACATATAATGCCATATGGCATTCATCAGCACAAGAAGCTTTGTACACAACTTTAATTAAACATGGAGGGGTATCCATATATGCTCAAATAATGCAAAAGTCAAGATTTAGGACATGAGAAGAGTAAACAAAGTCTTTTTCAAATCATTCAAAGTAGTGCATCATAACAAAGTAAAGCTTAGTTAGAGCTTCCTTAACCCCCATAAAAATCCATGAATTTCACATGGCATTTCGATGCAATATAATGTACAAAGGTAGAATACCATAAATTACTTCATAACATAATCATATAAAAGAGTTCATAATATTTGCATAAATTTCCATGACTAGATGAGAAAGAGGAATGGTTAAGCTTTGTGGAGCAAAGGTCTCCAAAAATCAAAATCCATATAACTTGGTATGATTGGGGATGAAAATCTTATTGAAGAGTGTAGGAAATCTGAAACCCTAGCTTAGACTTTTTTCTTAACTTGAAGAACTTAGGAGTATTTTGGAGGAGTGAGACTTAGGGTATTCTGAGAATGATGTGGAATGGAGTGAGTTTGGGGTGTATAAGGCAGGAAAAGGCTTAATTGGGGGCTAAAACGATGTAATATAGGCTTAGAATAGTGGAGAAATGACAAAACTGCCCCTTCTTGAAAGCTATCAGATAGGACAATGAGAACTCAATTACGGGTTATGATCTATTCCAAGGGACATGAAAAATGGGGTCTCGTCTGGTAACATTTTGGACCCTTAGAAACTTTTTATGAATCTCAATCTATGACATAACTTATGGCCTGTCAACCAAATTATGAGTCGTACTGGTATCTCTTACTCTAAACTCTAGAAAAAAATCATCATTTCACCAAGACCACCCTCTATTCCACCAGCACAACGTATAGCCGTGGAACAACTTATGGCTTATAGACCCCTTTATGAAAGCCAATGGTACTTTGAAAATTTTCAGATTTCATTTCTTAGGCACTTTTACTCCTTCTAATATGTGGGACCTTACACATTAGTAGTTAGAATGTACTAGTATGTGACATGTAATGCAACAATAGATAATAAGCTTCATTAATAGGATGCATAGTCATATACAATGAAATATAAGCTCAATATGACATACATGAACATGCTTTGATGAAAACTTGCATGAAACATAACTTCATAATATGATATATGTGTGGGAGAAGACTGTAACTGACATAAATCATGTGAGCTACTACATGGTATCTAATGAACACCTTCTATTGGGAAAAAGTAAATGTACTCCTTCCATTAGAAAAAGGCCAATGAACTACCTTTCATTGGGAAAAAAGTAATCTACTTAACAATGGTAGAGTTCCAAAACTTACTAACTTTGCAATTACATCTTTAATAAACATAATGGCTTACATTGATCCACTAGCCTAAGGATAACCTACAAGGGCTCCTAAAGTGGCACATGGTTAATGAGAAGAGGAGACTTTATATAAGGACCCCTTGTGTCGAGCCTCCACCTCCTAGTCCATTCTATGCTAAGTCATTTCCACAGGATACATTTGAAAACATATGCATAATCATAATCATCATAAACTTAAAAGCATAGCTTTAACATCATATACATATAGGAGTAGCTCAACTTAACATAATGTAGCTTTAAGGGACTAAAAACATCATAACTTTAACTTTCACAAGCTTTTATAGCATTTATAACTTTCATAACTTAAATTGAACCCTCAACTTTTGGACATCATATCTCCCCTTTGAAACTTTGATATGATAATTGGGTCGATCTCATGCAATGAAACTATAAAACATGTAACTCAAGAGGACTATGCATTAAGCAACCTTTTCTTAAATTCAAGCAGAGGATCAAATTGATTATAGAAATATGAGTTTAATTCATTGATTTATTAGTGAACAAGGAAAACTATTATAAAGATATGTGAATTAGATTAACCTTGAAACAACCATGATTAATTATTCCTGCTATAAAACAAACTCCAATTTTATCTTTTTACCTTTTCTCAATAATAAGAAAAATTGAAAGAACCGAGTCGACCTCTGGAACTACTGGTTTTAAAGCCTGAAATAAATAGGCTTACTTTTTCTTCACTTGAATCATAATTATTACAATTCATCAATTTAAATCATTCTTAAAATAACCCACCACAATCATACATATCATCTCAATCATGAAATTCATCTTATAAAATCATTAATTTCATCATGACATAATAGTATCATAACTTCCATAGATTAATCTTATAAAATAGGTTATAGGAGAAAACCCTTGAAATCAATTTGTGAAATTCCATGTAATAAATGAAAAACTTTGACATAATCCATGCTTAATAGAATTAATAGAGTGTACCCATAAGGAAATAATTTGAAACTTGAAGAATTTTTAAAGATAGGTTTTCGGGACTCCATGGGTGGAAGAACCTATGGCTAAAGACCCACATACTTTTTAGACCTTGAAACTTGAAAGAACTAACTTGAAAACTTTAAGAATCCCATTTTGAAGCTTTGTCTTCAATAGAGATGACTTGATATTCAAGAAATTGAAGATATTTAATGGGGATTTTTTTAGAGAAGTTTGAGAGGATATGGGGGGTGCTTAGAGAGAGGATTATTTCTAAAAATAAGAGACTTTTCATGCAATTACATACACAAAGGTGTCGAGATAGGTCCCAACTAACATTTCAGGCAAGAAAAAAACTAGAAAAAATTGAATGATGCAGTACCAGGGGCGCGCGATGTGGACTTGTCGTGCACCCTACAAGTTTTTGAAATTTCACTCAAAAAATCATTTTTCTATATGGATGCCCTAAAAATTGAAGGTGAACTTTTTCCTACACAATTTGCCTCTTGAACAAAAATACAAAGTTAGATTTATGAAATAACACATAGGTTTTAAGACATACAACAAATACATCATAGGGTCTTTTTGAGCTACATTGAGGGGTGTTGTAATATCTCCCTCTTAGGAATATTCGTCCACAAATGTAATGAAACTATGCGTACTATAAATGCATCAATATAACATAAATATTACTTTAACAAAAGCTCAAAATAATGCATAAAAATGCCATTAAAACATGATACCATGAGCATAAATATGATGACCTGAAATCTGAGTGTGATGGAACTCACCTAACTTAACATAGCAAGTCATCCAAAACCTAAATAACTCAAATAATAAATAAGAGGAAGAAAGATAGTTTAATATCATGTATAGGGATAAGAAATAGAAACTACAGCCATCCCAGAATTGGTGTCACATGTACAAGCCTCTAAAAAAGGTACACTCATATGAAATTGTCTAAATGTCTAGTCCTCAAATAAAACAAAACATAAAAATGGAATCCTCGAAGTCCTAGTGATGATATAAGAAGCTACCTCACGAATGATCAGGAAGCTTGATCCTGCAATGAAGAATATCTAGCAAGAGGAACCGGGCTCAGAACCTATGAAAATGTAGAAAAGGGGTAAGCACCAAATAACAAGGTACTCAGCAAATGAAACTAACCTGAGGTAAAACAATGAAGAACACAAGTACTACTTAACACTCAACCACATACCATTGAATGACTAACCTGCACTCAGAAAAGCCCCAGCACAATATATATATACAATAGAGAGAAATCACAAAGATATAGATATACTCATCACATAGTATTTTAACTTAAGATATCCAACTAATACATAAGTCAAATGATACAGTAGATATCCAAGCTCATAAGTAATTCATGCAATAATAGCAAGCAGGTTTGATATGAGATGGAGTGAATGCCATGAGATGTAAATAATACGACGCCATATAATATGATGCATGTCTGTCATATGATACACATCCACTAATTGTGCCAGAAAGAACCCATGAAGGACATATCTGTCCATGTATCTGCCCCAAAGCGTGAGGCTAATCCTTAGTATCATCAGTGTTACCTGCCACAGAGCATGTGGCCCATCCTCATAATCAATCCATGTCTCATTTCATGGAGCATGTGGCCCAACCCCATGATGAATTGATATCTCATGCCATGGAACGTATGCCTAGACCTATGATGAATCAGTATCTCTTGCCATAGAGCATGTGGCCAACCCCATAATGAATCAGTGGAACTTAGTCAAGAATGTAAAACAACATAATTTTCACATATAGTAATAAAGAGTGCATTAAAGAGTCCCAATTACAATAAGTATATCAATTCAAGTCAACCATCCCAATATACAAGATATAAAGGTCGATCCACTCCAAGCATATTGCCAAATCTCTAACCCAGAAGTGGTACTCAATAAATTCATTTTCAATTTATAATAAGCATCAATTTTCAATATTCTCGAAATCTCAATCTTATAAACAACTAGCTGGAACCATTTCTCATCGGCTTTTCATCACAAATGGAGCATTAAGTAATTCATGTCAACGAGGTACTTTAATCACTTCACATATATCTATAAACAGGAAAGATATCCATATTGCACCATTTAGTCCCAGTTCATCAATTCTTTTCATTGTCTTTCAATATTGAAGTCTTCATAAATACGATATACAATAATCACAATATAACATACTTCCAACAATATCTCAATGCAAGCATTTAACCCAACATTTCACATAATGAGATTCAATAGATAATTCTGTGTGATAATATCCAAAATTCAACAATCAAACCACCATGCACACTCTCACATTATTAACAATGGCATCACAACGGCATTCCACAAATTATCTCACAGGCCTAAGTCACAATAAATTATACTATCTCAGGATTCAAGTCATACATGTCATCATTTTCTTTTTCTCATTACCCAAATTATATCCACTAAAATATTTCAGTAACCCCCAAGTATTCACAAGCCCACAATTATTCCACAAGTAAAGGAATCACAATTTTTACAATTACCCAAATCTAAAATCCCATGCTCAAGCCTACAATAGTATAATTCTATCCTCTTTCATGTCACAATCACCCAAGCACATTCACATAAGATAATACAAGGTTCAATCATACTTAACTAAAGGTTAGAAGTTCGCTTGCCTTAGAAAAAGTCTCGAATCAAGTCAAATCCAACACTTTTTCTTCTGCAATACTCCAAATCACCAAAATCTATTCAAATATAATACCATAATCACATAACGAATCTAATGACACTAAAATCAATCAATTCGAGTGAAAAGAAAAAAATGGTCAAAAATTCCATGCTAGAAAAAGTATCTAAAAACTAAAATAATTTATTACATAAGAATGTTCTCCAAGTAATAAGAACTTCAACGGTGAAAACCATTTCAAAAATGCAGTTAAAATGAGGTAAAAAATCACCAAATTATCATTTGAAATTAAAGTCCAAAAAATTCCAAAATTCTAAATTAAAGAAATAGTTAGCAAATAGTTACCTAATAGATTTGCCTTGAAAAAATCTTGAAGAATCTCTTGAAATTGAAGCTTGAAGTGCTGAAAATGGTGGAAAATAAATTAAGCCCATCATTTTAAAATTAAAATTATTTCAGGCATTTTTGTTCTCTCCGAATGCCAAGTACAAATTAATTATACCTCCGTATAGTCCACGAACGCAAACTACAAATCATTTATACCTTCATGAATGTGGAGAAAAGTCTATGAACAGGGAGTACAAATATGTTATACCTCTGCAAATGTAGAGTACAATTCATTTATACCTCTAAGAATGCGAAGAAACATCCACAAATGCGGAGTACAAACTTACACCAGATATCAACAATTGCAAGATAGCACAAAATCACACAATGGATCTTCGAGATTGGTTTCAAACCCTATGAACAGAAACCAAACATGAAATCCTACCAGAAATAACATTTCGGACTCAATGAAACCATCAGCATTTGAACTCAAGACCTGCTTGGCTTGGAACCCGAGAAAGATTATTTAAACTAGTTTAGGACACAAATACTCTAAATAATCTTGAAAGATCTAAACTTTTCAACCAAGTCATTTTTAGCATTAGTTTCACCATCCAAAACCATTGAAACTGACGAAATTTCAATTCAAGCCTCCGAACTCCAAATGTTAACCAAAGTTAAACTATGATGCAAAATGAACTAGAAATGCAAGATTACATTTAAAATCTTCATTTTAACTCTGAGTTTAATTTTGCAAGTTTTCCTAGACCAGATTTGGCATTTGAAGCAGATGGAGTTGACAAACTCACATTTTGATACTCAAAACTCAAAATGATCACTTAAAATTTCCAACTTTAACCTTTAAAAACTCTTTCCTTAGCAAAACTCCAACCTTTTACAAGGTTTTCAAAATTTGATTTTTAGACGCAACCAAAAATGATAGGGGGCAACTTTTGGGAAAGGAAAAATGATAACTTTATTAGTAATGTAGAAAATGACGTTTGAGGTCTTCACAATGAATGCATGCAAATTGACTCTAAGGGCTAAATTACAAGTCTTGACATCTTAGAAATGATTATCTAATTACCTTAGGCTTGTGTAGAGTGAAAAAGATAGGGATATCATTTCATCATATTTGTTTCCCCTTCCCAAGATGCTCTTTCAACATGTTGGTTCCTCCAAAGGACTTTAACCGATGCGACATCTTTGTTCCTCAATCTCTTTAATTGTCTATCTAGTATCTCCTCTGGAACTTCCTCATATGTCAAATTCTCCTCAATATTAACACCTTCCAATGGAACTATGAAATTTGGATCTCCCATGAACTTTCTTAACATTGATACATGGAAAACTGGATGAATTATGTTCATATCTAATGACAAATCTAACTCATATGCCACCTTACCAACCCCTTTCACAATCTTGCAAGCCCTATATATCTAGGGCTTAACTTCCCCTTTTTACCAAATCGTACCACACCTTTCATAGGTGACACCTTCAAATAAACTAAATCATAAACATTGAACTCAAATAAACTAAATCATAAACATTGGAGGTAAATTGAGTACCATGATCCAGAATAATGGACAATAGAATCCCATGCAACCTCAATAGCTATCGAATATATAACTTGGTATAATTATTGACACCCAAAGTAATCTTAACTAGCAATAGACGAGACAATTTTGTCATTTGATTCACTATTACCTATATAGAATCATAGTGCCTCTGGTCTTAAGTAGCCCCATTGCAAAATTCATATTAATATCTTCCCACTTCCAAGTAGTAATATTAATATCTTAAGCCAAACCAACCAGTCGTTGATGTTCCACTGTCACTTGTTAACAATTGGAGCATTCAGCGACAAATTTAGCAATATCTTTCTTCATTCCATTCCACAAATACACTTCCCTCAAATCTCTATACATTTTAATAGAACCAAGATCAATTGAGTAGGAAGAGTTGTGAGTCTCCTACAATATCAAATTTCTTAACCCATCAACATCTGGTACACATAATCTCCCTTGATAACGAAGAACCCCATCTCCCCCTTGTGAGAAGACCTCTATCTTTCCTTCCTTCACTAAGGCCTTCAACTCAATAGAGGAGGGATCAAGATCTTGTTTAGACTTAACATCCTCAATCAATGACGACTAGGAGTCACTTATCACCATGATACCACCATTCTTGGCCTCATTCAACTTTACCCACCCACCCCCAAAATTTAGCCAATCTATGTACTTTCTTTGTTGGTTCCTTCTTCCCATCATTTTCAAGTTGTGACACACTACCCATGGACATCCTAATAAGTGCATCGGCTACAATATTAGCCTTACCATGGTGATAATTCTCACCCGTGTTATAATCCTTGAGAAGTTCCAACCATCTCCTTTGCCATAGATTGGGATCTCTTTTTGTCAACACATGCTAGAGATTATTCTGGTTGGTGAATACATAAACGTGGACCCCATACAAATAATGGTGCCAATTTTCCAATGCAAACACCACGGCCACTTTGAACACTTTCCAACCAACTCAACCCACTTTTTTACCTCTTTTTTCTACGCATTGGTCATACTAAACATTTACCACCCCTTTCAATTGATATAGGCCACAAGCTCGGCCTTCTCCTCCAATGGTATACCTATCATGGTTACTTTTCTATAAGCCTTATAAAGAAAGTCAATCGATCCTCATCAACTATTGATCCATGAAACTCCGACGAATTCATCCTCATGAAATCACAAACTCTTGTTATCGGGGTAGGTTCTTGGAGAGAAATAACAACCTGTCAATTAGCATTGACCAAAGATTGGGGGTAAATATAGTGAAAGTATTCCTAAACTCCACACGAGAAGCATTCTCCTTTTGTTGCTCGGGAGGGACTTGATCGTCGACCTCACCCTAAGCAATGGAGCACTTCTTGGTGGAATTTTATAGCAATAGCAAACAGGGCATCGCTAGTATGAGGAATAACCTTAGATACCTCTAATTTCATGACAAGAATCATAACAAAGTGAAACATTTCCTAAAATACCTCATAGCCTCCTATTGTCACGACTCAAGCCTAGGGCCTAGACCTGACACGGCGAATGAGGAACCTGAAGGAACCACAAGTGAGCCTCTTAGCATATTAATCACACATGCTTGTTCATGGAAGCAAAATAACAACAACAAGAGATATAAATAAGGTTAAAGAAAAATAAAAACAATAAGAGATATAAATAAGGGAAAAGGAAATCGTAGTTTCACCCTACGGGTTCTATAATCAATAGAAGCATAATATGCATGCAACCAATCCATCCCAACAATGACATCAAAATCCACTATATCTAATTCAACAAAATCATAAGAAAAGGTTTTATGCAAAATGGACATGGAACAATTTCTATAGACTCTTCTAGTAACAAAGGACTCACCAACGGGGGTAGACACTTCATAAGGTTCACACAATAATTCGGAACTAACATGAAGCTTTTTTGCAACAAAAGGAGTAATAGAAGAAAGAGTGGCACCCAGATCTATAAATGGATATGTATCAAAATCAAAAACCTTTAACATATCAAAGATGACATCGGGCACCTCATCTACCCCTTGTCTCCCTTGAAGAGCATAGAATCTATTTTGCCTTGGAGCACTCCCTTGTTGGCTACCTCTCCCCTTTTGACCCATATTCGCACCTTAGCCTTGTGGATGACCATATCTACCTTTGTATCTAGCATGAGGACAATCAATCACCTTATGACCCACTTCATAACAACCATAGCAAGCATTGGAGTCCTTCAAACATGGACCATTGTGGTTCCTACCACACCTTTGGCACATAGGATTATGCACCACACTATCAGCACCTTTGGAACCTTGGGTTGTCATTATCAAATCTTTTATTAGGAGCACTGGAAGACCTTTGGCCTTGGAACTTGAAAAGAAAATTGGCCAGCCTTGGAATTTTGGAATACACCTTCAAAATGAGCCTTCTTAGACTCACCACTTCTTCATTCTAAGTTTTTCACCCTCTAGTTATTCAACATATGTCATGAGGTTGGAAAAATCCATATCACCTATTAGTATGGCGGTACGGCACACCTCATTAAATAATTCGAACACACCTGATACAAATTTGTTCATCCTTGACCTCAGCTCAGTAACCAATTGTAGGGCATACTTGGAGAATTGGTTGAACATGAGGGCATACTCCCTCACACTTATAGACCTTTGATTTAGGTTCACAAATTCCATCATTTTAGCCTCCCTTAGCTTGATAATAAAGAACCAATTGAGAAATGCCGCTTTGAACTCTTCCCAAGGAATAGCATTGTCATTTCTTTTCTCCATCTTCTATTGAGTGAACCAAATTTGAGCCACCCTTTGAGTTGGTAGTCCACCAACTCTGATTTTTCTTCCGAATTAACCCCTATAAAGGACAACACCTTATACATATCATCAATGAATTTTTGGGGATCCTCATCTATCTTTGATCCATGGAACTCTGGTGGATTAATCCTAGTAAAATCCCTCACCCTTGAGGCCAGAGTAGTAGTATAAGGAGGTTGGGCCCCTTGGTTGATTTAGTTGGTCATAGCATGAGCCAACATGGTGATAGAATATCGAAACTCATCAGGGCCACTCTCCCATCTTGAGGAGCTTGAGAAGCGGGAGGGGTCGGTTACTCCTTGAATGAACGGGCTCTCCTTAGTCTTCCTCTTGGAATTGGCATGATCTAGAATATCAAGGAACATTCATTAGAGGAAAAGCCTTATCTTAACTTCCATAGCACAACATAGATCATGAAGAAGGGAAATATTTCCTAAATGCCTCATAGCCTCTTACTTATAGTTGTGGTGCACTTCACAACTATGAACAAGACTCCAATTGATGTAGTGTGTTGGATTCTGAGGACCATTAACAACCTAGTGCTCTGATACCAAGTTTGTCATGACCTAAGCCTAGGGCCCAGACGTGACATAGTGAATGAGGAATCTGAAGGAACCCCAAACAAGCCTCTTAGCATATCAATCACACATCATTGGTCACAGAAGCAAAATAACAACAAAAGGAGATATAAATAAGGGCAAAGGGACTACGGAAAATCTTGATATTTATAAAGCATAAAAGGGTCAAAGCTCAAAGCATAAGTACATCAATTGCTCCAACAACACCGCTAAAAATAGATAGGAGCGGGGGCCAAGACACCTTCCAAGCTCACCCTCATAGTCTCAAGTATTCAATATAAAAATATTGAATAGTAAGAGTAGCATAGCTACTGTCCCCAAACTTGAGGACTCACCAAAGCTTGTATTCCGAAATGCAAAAACTAGCCATATGGAGGATGATCAAAAAGTTCTCCAATTACTACATGGTAACATCATATAGGCATAAAGTATGTGTTAGAACATTTGAGTGTGCTAAGTATGTAGAATGCAGTGCGACAAGACATAAGGCAACATAGTCAAAATGCATAGTCATAAACAATGGATAAGTATAGTATCAATATGGCATGCATGATCAATGCTTGAGGTAAAACATGTTTGTAAATCATGTAACTTGCAAATATATTACATGTGTGGGAAGATATCATAATCCTAGACCAAGCAACTACTACTTGGAACCCGTGACATGTCGCTTCCTCGGTGAGGTGGTCGAGATATCTACCCCTCAACATGGTAGTACAAGCATGGCACTCCTCGAAAAGGTGGTCATGGTATCTATCCCTCAATATGGTAGTATGGGCATGATACCCCCTGACAAGGTGGTCAAGGTATCTACCCCTCAACATGGTAGTACGGGCATGGCACCCCTCGACAAAGTGGTCAAAGTATTTATCCCTCAACATGGTAGTATGGGTATGGCACCCCCCGACAAGGTGTGATCAAATTGCAACTATAGATACTTTCCATAAATTCAATACATTCATTCAATCCCTTACGCATCATAAAGTCACTTCACTTATAAACCATGTAATAAACCATCAATAATTTGAGAATCCTTGTCAAGTCATTTTATCAAACATTTGGTGGGTGCATAATGCTAATTCAAAATTATGCAATTCAAGAGTGAAATAATATGAGACAATTCAACTTAAATCAACCCACCAACACATAGTAAAACCCTCATGGAAGATACTTTGAAATCTATCACCAAATCTCTTAATAGATCATAGTTCCATAGCTCAAAACATGCATAGTCTCAATAGACAAAACCAATTCATAGTATAATCTTGAAATAGACAAATATGCATATTCAATTAACATTTCATAAGACCCCAACATAATTTGTAATCAAAATCCATAATAAAAGATACCCATAGAAGATACAACTTGAAAACATGCAATTTTCATAAAAAGGGAGATTAGGCACCATGGGTGAAAGGACCTAATGGTTGAAACCCGCATACCTTAAACTTGGGTTTTTGAGGTATACTTGAAGAAGACTTGAAGCTTGAATGGAGTTCTTGAGATCCAGAATTATGCTGGAGACACTTAAATTTAGAAGAAATATTTTGTTAAGTATTATAGAGGGTTTTGAGAGGGTCTTGAGTGATATAAAGTTGAAAAACGGCTAAGTATAGGTGTTTTCAAGCATATGTGGGCATGGGGCTATGACCCCAAGGCCCTTGGGCCAAAATGAATAATGAAGGAAAAACTTGTACTAGTTTAAGTCTGGTTCACGATGTGGAGGGCCAAATAACACTGATCCGCACCCCTGGCATGTCGCAGCTAGGGTGCAGATAGACACTAGATAAGAAAATTTTGCAAAAATTACTTTTCGCTATGGGTCCTCTAAAATCGAGGTTATACCTATTTTCCACTCAATTTTTCCCCTGATCACAAAAGTAAAGTTGAATTTTTGATATCACACATGGATTTTGAGATGTATGGGAATTATGATTATGGGCATTTTTTAAGCACATTTTTGGCATGTTTTGGGGCATTTCACCTACTCATAGATGTTGCGCACTTTCCACCCATGAACAGGACTGTACTCGATGCCATATGTTTGATTTTTGAGGGCCATTTACAAAGCTAGTTCTCTGATACCAAGCTTTCCACGATCCCGGCCTAGGGGCTTAAAGTGACACGGCAAATAGCAAACCTAAAGATAACCCAAATAAGCCTCTTAGCATATTATTTGCACATCCCTGGTTATGAAATAATCAACAAGCATCAATAAATAATTATAAGGGAATAAGGACTTAAGACTCAAGCTATGAGGACAATTTAGGGGAATAGGATTCGCATGAATCACATAGCAAGCAATTACTAAGGGGAGGGTAAGTATGACTCAAGCTACAAGGAAGTAGGGACTTGGGACTTTCACCACTTTCCATCATTATCAATAGCATCAAATAGTATCACATAAAGGATAAGGTCTAAAGGATAAGTCTCCATAAAAGCTCAACACAACATAGTGAGTACATAGCATAGCATGGTATCCAACACCTCTATGTATGAATAGGACGAGGGCCAAGACATGTCCAAGGCTCACCTCAACATAGAAAGTAAAGTGCTAGTGTCTCAACATAAGCAAGATAGAAGTAGAATATTGTCCCTGATATAAAGGACTCACTATAATAAAAAATCTTCAGAAATCCAAGATAGCCACGTGAAAGAGAATGAATTGGAGATTTTGTCCGTACATGGTTAGATTATGTAGGCAAAAGATATGCATTAATACTGGTAATGTACTAGTATGTGAGCTACAATGCAACAATAGATAATAAGCTTCATAAACAAGATGTATAATCATATACAATGAAATATAAGCTCAATATAATATGCATGAATATACTTTGATGAAAACTTGCATGAAACATAACTTCATAATATCACACATGTATAGGAGATGATCGTAACTAACATAGACCATGTGAGCTATTACATGGAATCCAATGAACTTCTTCAATTGGGAAAAGGCCAACACACTTATTCCATTAGAAAAAGGCAAATGAACTACCTTCTATTGGGAAAAAGCAAATCTACTTGCCAAGGTAGAGTTCCAAAACTTACTAATGTTACAATTACATATTTCATAAACATAACGGCTTACGTGCATCCACTAGCCTAAGCATAGCCTACAAGGTCTCCTGTGGTGGCACATAGTTAATCAGAAGAGGAGACTTTATATGAGGACCCCTTAGGACGAGCCTCCACCTCCTGATCCCATTTGGTGCTAACTCATTCCCACGGGATACATTTGGAAACATATGCATAATCATAATCATCATAAACTTGAAAGTATAGCTTTAACCTAACATACATATAGGAGCAGCTCATCTTAGCATAACATAGCTTTGAGGTATTCAATACATCATATTTTTAACTTTCATAAGCCTTCATAGCTTTTATAACACTCATAACTTGAATTAGAATCTCATCTATGGAGATCATGTCTCCCCTTTGAAACTTTGATATCATAATTAGGTGGATTTCATGCAATGCAACTTTAAATCATGTAACCTAAGAGGACTATGCTTGAAAGTAATTCAATTCAACAATTTAAATTATTCCTAAAAAAACCCAGCACAATCATACATATCATCTTTAAACTTTAGTCATTAAATTATGCAATTCATCATATAAAATCATCAATTTCATCGTGACATAATAGTATCATAACTTTCATAGCATGAATCTCATAAAATAGGTCATAGGAAAAAAACCCTTGAAATCAGTTTGTGTAATTCCATGTAATAAATGAAAAACTTTGATAATTCATGCTTAATAGAATTAATGGAGTATACCTATAAAGACTTAATCATTGAAACTTGTAGAATTTCTAAAGATAGGTTTTGGGACTCCATGGGTGGAAGAACCCATAGATGAAGACCTATATGTCTTTTACACCTTGAAACTTGTAGGTGATGACTTGAAAACTTTAAGAATTCCTTTTTGAAGCTTTGTCTTCAATGGAGATGACTTGATCTTCAAGAAATTGAAGAGATTTAATGGGGGTTTAGAGAGAAGTTTGAGAGGATTTGGGGGTGTTTAGAGAGAGGATTCGGTCTAAAAATAAGAGACTTTTTGTGCAATTACCTATATAAAGGTGTTGGGATAGGTCCCAACCAACTTTTCGAGCAAGAAACAAAACTTGGAAAAATTTGAACTATGAGAGAGTAGGGGCCCCATGCGAACTTGTCGCGCACCCTATTGTTTATACAATTTCACCCGAAAATTTATTTTTCAATACGGGTGGCTTAAAAATAAAAGGTGACCCTTTTCTCACACAATTTTACCTCCTGAACAAGAATATAAAGTTGGATTTATGAAATAACAAACCAATTTTATGACATTCAAGAAATACATGATAGGATCTTTTCGAGTTACATTGAGGGTGTTACAAAACAAATCCCCAAAACTCAAAATAACTATTTTATATGACTAAATTATGGTGAGAAATGCAACTAAACTAAACAAAGCAGCATGTAAAGGCATATGTAATGTTTTTTGGAAACATACAGTTGCACCCATTTTGAAGAGTAGAGGCATATATATTTAGCAAACATGAATATGAGATTTAACTCCAATCATCTTGATTAAAAGATATACTAAATGAAAGGAAAACAACAACTCATATTAGGCACTAGAGATCAAGATGAACACTGTTGAAAACCTACACTACGCAAAAGAAGATCATAATAACCAAGACAACAGTAACCAGGCAACAACTAATTAAAATATGGGGGAGCATTACAAGGGAGAATGAATTTTCAAGATGAGAAATTTAGCCTACACAGTGAAAGACAAGTTGATTCGAGGTGCTGAAGTCACATATTTGTAAATTTGGTAATCTATATATATAGAAATTAGCACAGCAGGGCGAATAGCGTCGAATCAAAGATCTTACTCAGGGAAGAGGCAATTCAAAAGCATAAAAACAAATGGAGAAAAATAAAACCATAATCAGATAAGAGCACATAATATCCATTGAATAAGGATCTTCACATAGCATAGAATGGCACTCCAATACGAACACAAACCATAATAAAAGAGAAAACAAAAGAATTTTAACTTTTTCGGCATAGCAACTAGGACTCGAGATTTGAGTAGGACATAGAATTCGAAACAGAACTTGGCTCACAAACTATCATATTTCAAGACTTGGAATCCTTAAATTGGCAAAACCTTGTAGAAAATTCTTACTTTCGAAAGGAATTTTCCTAGTATTGTTGGAGGTGTGAGGACCAACCATTTCACATAGTGAACATGGGAGAGATTAGGTCATTTTGTAGGGAAATTACATGGGAATATTTGAGAATATCCCAAATTCCCCATCTTAATCCTCCTAACAGCTAGAAATTCAAACAAATTTCAAACGAGTGAATCCATCTCGTCCGTCTGATTCAAGGGAAGGACGAATGTGGGGTGAGATGGAGAAACCTAGCTTATCAAGGATGTCTTCACACTAAAGATATAGGGTGTCAGTTGTGGAGGTTCGCATTGCTACAGTTGTATATTATGTTGGTGTTTATGGAGCTAGCCTTTTGTGTTGTACGTTCAAGGAAACTTGTAGAATTTCTAAGGATAGGTTTTGGCACTCCATGGGTAGAAGAACCCATGGATGAAGACCCATATGTCTTTTACACCTTGAAACTTGAAGGTGATGACTTGAAAACTTTAAGAATTCCTTTTTGAAGCTTTGTCTTCAATGGAGATGACTTGATATTCAAGAAACTAAAGAGATTTAGTAGGGGGTTTTAGAGAGAAGTTTGAGAGGATTGGGGGTGTTTAGAGAGAGGATTAGCTCTAAAAAGAAGAGACTTTTATGCAAATACCTATATAAAGGTGTTGGGATAGGTCCCAATCAAATTTTCGAGAAAGAAACAAAACTTGGAAAAATTTGAACTATGAGAGACCAGGGGGCCCATGCAAACTTGTTGCGCACCCTATTCTTTATACAATTTCACCCAAAAATTTATTTTTCAATGCGGGTGTCCTAAAATTCAAAGGTGACCCTTTTCTTACACAATTTTACCTCCTGAACAAGAATATGAAGTTAGATTTATGAAATAACACACCAATTTTATGACATTCAAGAAATACATGATAGGATCTTTTCGAGTTACATTGAGGGTGTTACAAAAACAAATCCCCAAAGTTCAAAATAACTATTTTATATGACTAAATTATGGTGAGAAATGCAACTAAACTAAACAAAGCAGCATGTAAAGGCATATGTAATGTTTTTTGGAAACATACAGTTGCACCCATTTTGAAGAGTAGAGGCATATATATTTAGCAAACATGAATATGAGATTTAACTCCAATCATCTTGATTAAAAGATATACTAAATGAAAGGAAAACAACAACTCATATTAGGCACTAGAGATCAAGATGAACACTGTTGAAAACCTACACTACGCAAAAGAAGATCATAATAACCAAGACAACAGTAACCAGGCAACAACTAATTAAAATATGGGGGAGCATTACAAGGGAGAATGAATTTTCAAGATGAGAAATTTAGCCTACACAGTGAAAGACAAGTTGATTCGAGGTGCTGAAGTCACATATTTGTAAATTTGGTAATCTATATATATAGAAATTAGCACAGCAGGGCGAATAGCGTCGAATCAAAGATCTTACTCAGGGAAGAGGCAATTCAAAAGCATAAAAACAAATGGAGAAAAATAAAACCATAATCAGATAAGAGCACATAATATCCATTGAATAAGGATCTTCACATAGCATAGAATGGCACTCCAATACGAACACAAACCATAATAAAAGAGAAAACAAAAGAATTTTAACTTTTTCGGCATAGCAACTAGGACTCGAGATTTGAGTAGGACATAGAATTCGAAACAGAACTTGGCTCACAAACTATCATATTTCAAGACTTGGAATCCTTAAATTGGCAAAACCTTGTAGAAAATTCTTACTTTCGAAAGGAATTTTCCTAGTATTGTTGGAGGTGTGAGGACCAACCATTTCACATAGTGAACATGGGAGAGATTAGGTCATTTTGTAGGGAAATTACATGGGAATATTTGAGAATATCCCAAATTCCCCATCTTAATCCTCCTAACAGCTAGAAATTCGAACAAATTTTAAACGAATGAATCCATATCGTCCATCTGATTCAAGGGAAGGACGAATGTGGGGTGAGATGGAGACACCTAGCTTATCAAGGACGTCTTCACACTAAAGATATAGGGTGTCAGTTGCGGTGGTTCGCATTGCTACAGTATATCTTATGTTGGTGTTTATGGAGCTAGCCTTTTGTGTTGTACTTTCTAAGAATGTTGTGGAAGAAGAGAAAGTGAGAAAAAGAGTGTGTGTGAGGAGAAAGGAAATTAAAAAGACGAGCGCGTGCAGGGATATATAACATATATATATATATATATAGGGTATCACTTGTGGGGTGGTTCGCATTGCTACAATTGTATATTATGTTGGTGTTTATGGAGATGGCCTTTTGTGTTGTACGTTGTACGAATGTTGTGAAAGAAGAGAAAGTGAAAAAAAAGAGTGTGTAAGGAGAAAAGAAAGGAAAAGTGGAGCGCGTGCAGGGATATACATATATATATATATAGGGTGTTACTTGTGGGGTGGTTCTCATTGCTACAATTATATATTATGTTGGTGTTTATGGAGCTGGCCTTTTATGTTGTATGTTCTAGGAATGTTGTGGAAGAAGCGAAAGTGAAAAAAAAGAGAGTGTGTGAGGAGAAAAGAAAGGAAAAGAGGAGCGCGTGCAGGGATATATATATATATATTGTGTTGTTGCTTTGCTAGATTAGAAGGGAAAAAATGGGTCGAGTTTAGGTATTTTGGGCTGGACGAAATCAGTCCAGAGTTGGGTCAAAAGCGGTCTAAAATAGAGTCTAATTGGTGGGGAATTGAATTAAGGATTCAGCCAATTAAAATTGCAATTTTGGATAATTTAGAGTTTAAAAGATAGCCAAATTAGATTAGTTGATTAATTCGACCCCAAGACAAATTAATATAAATTAATTAAAAATTTTCTTAAAAATTAGCTAAGTGAAATAATTAATTCAATTATGAACTATTTAATATTCCACAGACCCCACTCGAGAGATTTCACTAGGTATGTTGTTGTTTATGAACTACTTATTTTGAAAAATAATTTATAATTTATCTAAGATGATTAAAATAAATAAAATCTTTTGAAATGATTTTTGAATAATTATGGAAAAGTAAGAATTAAATATGTAACTATACATATATACAAAACTATGTGAAAGAAAATATATATTTTAACACAAAAAACAACTTGAAATATTTTTTAAATTTTTCAAAAATAATTATTTCAAATTGTTAAAAAATGAAGAAGCTTGGTAATTAGATTATATTGTGGAGGATCAAAATTGAGTGTCAAAAGCGTACCCTTCTGAAAAGTGTAAAAACATGCAAAAAAAATTATTTTTTGATACAGTTGACTTAAAAATAGAGGGAGACCTTTTTTCCTACAGAATTTAGCCTCCTAAAAATGAATACGAAGTCAGATTTGCTTAAAACCAAATGAAAATTATAATACTCAAGAAATACATCATAAGGATTTTCCTCTTAAAGCACTCTTAAGCCTCATCTTCAAGGATTCATGCTAAGGATTCTATTGAGGTTTTCAAATTCAAATTGATTCTATATTATTTCATCATTTCAACCATTATGTATGTGGATTCATTCTTGATGACATTCCAACCTTGGAGCCCAAAACCTTTTTATCTATTTTCATGCCTTTAAAGTATGGTTCAAGTATAGATTTCATATTTTGCCTTCAAATTGATGGAATTATGATATGGGTTGTATTCAGATGATGATTTCAGCATGCCTTATTCTAATGAATTACATGGTTTTCATGAGATTTAAACTTAAACTTACATGCCCTTATGAACTATGAAATAATGCATGGGTAATCTTATTTATGGTTCAAATGTTTATTTCTTCATAGTTTATGCATGTTTCGACCGTATTATTATGTTTTGAGCTTAGCTTTATGTACCTATACTTTACCCTCATTTCTCACATAGTCATGCATGAACTAAGCTTCTACATGGGAATTTGGCTATGAATGTGAATGTACTTGGAATATGAACATGAATTGAGTATGGGTCCATGATTATGATCTTGGTTTGGTTTTGGTATTGATGGATGTGAACATGTATTTAGCGTGAATCTATGAACATGGGTATGATGAGTTCGACTACTATTTATGGCATGAATTGGTGGTGTAATATGAAGGTGATATGACCTCAAGCATGAGTGTGTGAATCCTACCATGTATGAATCATATGTGTATTGATGATGATGGGTACAACCCTCTCTTTTCACTATTTGTATGCATAGATGAGGATAGGTACAACCTTCTTATGCACATTCATGTACGAGATATTGTGTGTAATGATAAGGATGGGCACAACCCTCTTTTTACATATTTGTATGCATAGATGAAGACAATACACAACCTTCCTTAGGCACAACCATGTATAAGGTTTCATGTGTATTGATGAGGATGGGCACAACCCTCCCTTTACACCATTTAATGTCTAGATGAGGATAGGTACAACCTTCCCTATACATAGTCATGTCATAAGCTATGTGTGTATTAATAAGGATGGGCACAACTAGGGGTGGCAATATTAATTCACATAAGGCAAAAGGAACCCATATTTATTTTATTGGATTATTCATATTTTCTAAATGGGTAAATATGAGTTGATATATTTTAAGAATTCATACAAATATGGTCAAAATGGGTAAAATATGGGTACCCATATAGATACATAGATCCCCCAACTCACAACTCATAATAAAAAATTCTTAACTGATTAAAAAAAATTTGTGTGCATGATTTTTATTTTAGTTTTTCTTAAAAGAATTTGGAGGGACGGGGGTGAGTGGGTGGATAGGGGGGTTTGGTGTGGCAAAAAAAATAAATTTTTTAATTAGGGTGGGCATAAAATACCAAAAAATCAAATCAAACCAAACTAATTTAGTTTTTCATTCGGTGTTGGTGTTCTTTCTTCAGAAGTTCAGTTCTTTGGCTCGGTGTGTTCAGTGTAGGCGTCTCAAAATTTTGATGCACCGAAGAACCAAACTTTTATTAAAAAAATTAAAAATTATATATAATATTAGATTAATAAATAAAAGTATATATATATATATAAGGGGATGTACACCCTGCCTACGTGGTGCCACCAGACTCCACCAAAATCTTTTTGTTTTAAAAATTATAATTTTACCCTTGCCTTCAACACCTTCTGTGCCTCCTCATTTAATGTACCCTTTTGCCACCAATATCAGATCTACTCCTCCGCCCACTACAACAATGCCCCAAAAAACACACTTCACCTCTCTCATCACTACTTCGACTAGAAAGAAAACCTTGTTTCGCCTTCCCATATATTGTATCCTTTACCTATCAAATTCTGATTAAGGCCTTTCCTCATCAATGTCTGATTTACTGTTCCACACACACAGCAACAACAACAACAACAACAACAACAACAACAATAACAACATGTCCAGTGGAATCCCACATGTGAGGTCTGGGAGGGTAGAGTGTATGTAGAACTTACCACTACTTCATAGAAGTAGAGAGGTTGTTTGATAGGAACTCTCTTCTCAAACGCCTATAAGTAGAACAATTTAAATATGACAAAAAGTAAAGGAAAGGGAATAGAAAAAGTGACTAATAACCAAAAGTACATGATAATACGTAAATATGATATAATTAACACATAAACAACAGATAACGACAACACATGATATATAAAATACTACTACTCCTCTACCCTACTATACCCCATGACTAGATAACCACCTAACCCTACCAACCATTAGCCTACTACTCTAATTCACGACATCCACTTCTTTCTATCTAGGGTCATGTCCTTAGTGAGATCAAGTTCCACCATATCTTGTATGATCACCTTCCCCCAGTACTTCTTCGGTCTACCTCTACCCCTGCGTGTAACTCCCAAAACCAACCTCTCACACCTCCTAATAGGAGCATCGATACTCCTTCTTTGCATATATCCAAACTATCGCAGTCTTGCTTCCCTTATCTTATTAGCCACTAGGGCCACCTCTAGCTTCTCCCAAATGGTCTCATTCCTAACCTTGTCACTCCTGATGTGACCACATATCCATCTCAATACCCTCATCTCCCTGACATGCATCTTATAAACATGTGTATTTTTAATTAGCCAACACTCCACCCCATACAACAAAGATGGTCTAACCGCTAATATGTAAAACTTACCTTTGAGTTTAGGTGGTATCTTTTTATCACACAATACTCCAGAGGCAAGCCTCTATTTAGTCCATGCTGCCCCAATACTGATGTGTGACATCATCATCGATATGCCACTACTCTAGATGATAGACCCCAGATACTTGAAGTTTTTCCTCTTGGGGATAGGTTGAGTGGCAAACCTCACATAAAAGTCTGCTTCATCCCTCTCAATACTGAATTTGCACTTCAAGTATTCAGTTTTGGTCCTGCTAAGTTTGAATCCTTTGGACCCACATAGCAACACTGTGACAGCCCATAATGTTATGCTCTTGTATATCCATGTTTCAAGCCTCATTTGGTGAGATTGGGGTGTACTAGATTCATAGGATACTCCTAGTATCTAAATGATTTCAAGACTTACCTCCAAGTTGAGTTTTGGGTGTTGTTACAAGGTCAATTTTAAATGAGCCTAACTCTTAGCACATTTAGAATTGGATGGCCCACCATCTGTCAAATGAAAATCCTTTCAGTTAGCTTCACAATGCACTTGGTTTCATCTCATTTTGGGGTCGAATGAAGGAGTTATAATCATTTTTATGGGGCCCTCCCATGCAGTATTGTCACACGAACTATTTGATGACCAGTGTTGTCACGACCCAACCCCGGGGCCGTGAATGGTGCCGATAGGACACCACGACAACCGCTTATACTGAATCTTTACTTACGACAACTAAGGAATTTCACAAAAAATTTCGACAGAGTTTCCTCTGTTTTACTGACTAACCCACCTGCAAACAGCGAACCCAA
>JAOTQJ010043581.1:0-14990 GCA_025642045.1 Solanum sejunctum
TGTTGGGCGGCTCTGCCACAGCGGTGACCTTGTCGGCCCGCGTATGTGTATGTATATCTGTTCTTATGGCAATATTTGGTACCGTTGGGTTCGCTGTTTGCAGGTGGGGTTGGTTAGAAAAATAGAGGAGACTCTGTCAAAATTTTGTGAAATCCCTTAGCAGTTGTAAACGGAGATTCAGTATAAGTGTATGTCTGGGTGCCCTATCGGCACCATTCACGGCCCTGGGTTGTGTCGTGACAGCTAAATTTCTAGTCTGTCACTTTTTAAATCTACATTTAGAACATAGACATTTGTTTCTATCTTCTATAGCTCCATTCATAAACGCAAAATCTAGAAACTGTTGCAACCCAATCAAATATTTAGTTATAGTTCTAGGCATTCCAATCCAAGATTTATCCATTTTGAAAGTGAAACTGATAAACTCAGAAGTGAATGTAGACCCCTGATAAAACTAGAAGTGTTATTGCAAATGAAAGAAGTAAGAAAGAAAGACAGTAGCTATATACAAATATAAATATAAGATGTTCATACAACACAGTGGAAACAAAGACAATAAGTATTGATTAGACATACACAAAGATAGTAAGTATATCTAAAACAAAGACAGCAGGTACAAATTAAGACATAAAGATAGTTATTAAAGAATGCTTATAATCTTCTTAGAATTATAAAAAAGAGTGAGTTTAGTGTTAAGAACCTTAAAGGTTGAATCCTTCGATTTCAAGTTTAAATTCTAGAGTTGCCCCTGAAGAAAGATTTGTTTGAATTAACAAGCTTCATACCTGATTGTGTTAAGTTTTTCTTTGAAGTTGTCAAGCACCTATAAAGATCTTTTTTTGGTCTAGAAAGAAAGGTACATAATTAATTAATGTGATACTATGATAACAATGAGTATTATCCTAAAGTGTACGTCCAAAAATATGACAACATTGAGTTACATATGCAACTTGCAAATAGTATATCAAGCTACAATTTCATGTTAGAAAAGAAATATGAGATTTTAATGAAGAAGTACGAGAATCGGAAGAACAAGTTCACCAAATGGATACAAAAGTTAGGAAGTACTCTAATAAGTTGAATCCTTGAAATATTTCATGTATATCCAAAATTTAGAACCAGAAGTTGTAAATATTGACACACAGTGTACCCTTTAGTAAGCTATTAAGTATGATCTAGAACCTAATATATAAGTGATGGAATCATATAATTAATTTCATTGTTCTAAAACATTGTTCCACTTATCTACCTAAATAATCAACATTCAGGAGAATTATATTGTTGATCACTATTGTTATGAACATGGGTAGTAACCCACTTATACTTAGGCGCACAGCAGGCCAGAAGTTATACCCAAATATTTGAAAGAATACCCCACCATAAGGACAAATGTGTCAGACATTCTAAAGGCCATTATACAGGTCACTACATGGAATGCCTCTCCAAGCAACAGAGACTATAAATAGGAGATACAACGCTACTGAATATGCCTATAGAGTGATTATTTTCTTTTCTTAGTTTTCCTTTCTATTATTTTTCTTTTAGTTTAATAGCTGTTGTTTTTATTTTTTTTAGCAAATTTTGAGTCCTAAAAAGCTTGTATTCACTATTTGTTTATCAATACAAGTTAGTTCATATCATTTGAATTATCCTTTATCAATTTATAACATGCTAAATCATTATAGAATCATTTAAATATCAATTATTGTGGAGACATGCAATATTGATCCTTAACAAAATAGGAGAAAAATATGCATGTGTAAGTGATGTATTATTTTATGAATGATAATGGGAACTAGGCATTATAATATTTTACCTGCAAAGTAGTGTTGCTAATCTCATCTAAAGCACACATATATCAAGGATAAATCATAAAAAAGTTAAAATTAGTTGGAACCAAGCCCAAATGTTATTCGAATAACAAGCTCCCTTTGCCACCTTATAAAAAGCATTAATAATGTTAATAATCAAATACATCCCAAATTTAATTGCATTCAAAAATTCCATTGACCAAATAAAATAAAATATTTTCTATAGCTATGTAAGCATGAAAGATAGCCAACCTACAAGTACCCAAATTCTATAGGAAATAAATATAAGTAATAACTGCTTACTATAATTTTCTAAAACTCTTAATATATATTTTTATTAAATGCACCCACAACAAGAAACTATGGTGTAATTTAGGTGTGAATGCTATATATAGGTTTTCAAATCAACAAAATACTAACTGGCTAGAACTAATTAAAAGATTCAATATAAACATTTAAAACAATTTTGCAGAGAAAGTATTTAGTGAAGATACTAAATTTTAATGATTAACTAGGTTTAAAAATATTAATTCTGGGTCAGTTATCCAGCATAACCATCGAACAAAATCACTTTAAATTTTTTAAACCAAATGAATGAGAAAATTAGGGTACAGAACCTCACTTCAAAAGAACTCTCAAAATTCATCAATATACCCAAAAAAAATTAATCAAATAATAAAAACAAAAATAAAAACAAATCTCAGCTAAATATATTATGAATAAATTAGTATCCCCACAATAAGTGAAGTAAAAACACAAACGAGTACAGAAAATAATTTAAAATCCACATGCAAAATGAGAAATAAAATAAATTACAATTTGAAATACAAAATCAAAGATCAAAAAGAAGAAGACTTTAGATCAGTAGATTTATATGCCAAAACTTGAAAAAAGATTAGAGCTAGCCAAATCTCTGAAAAAAAGGATAAAAGGAAAAAAGTAATACTCAAATCAAATTTCTATGGGTAACAAATTTTCATAGTTAAATAAACGCAATATTAAGCTTTATTATAGAAATCAGAGTGTTTGTTGTCATCATCGAAGATTAACAAGTACAATTTATAGAGAGGAAAGAGTGACTATACGGAGATATTAAAATGAGAGAGAGGAAAAGTGAGTATACTGAGATATTAAAATTAAGAAAAATTAAAAATGAGCGAATATGATTTTTCTGACACTAATTGATGTACCGTAAATATGGATCATTTCGAGGTAATTCATATGTATCACATGACTCAAAAATTGAGAGAATTTCATATATAAAATTTGAGTTGTTTAGAGCTAATTTTAAATTCATCGAGATTAAATAGTTGACGTATACTTCATGTATAGTCAATGTATACTTCAAGTATAGAAGCTATATTCAACCTTTTGTGTGTATCAGATATATAGTTAGTGTATAACTCATGTATAGATAAGCTACATTGTATAGTAAATATATACTTTTGATGAATTTGCCAAGCTATATTATTTAGTCAGTGAATATTTTCTATAACTTTTGGTTATTTATGTAAACAAAAATATGACTATATTTATTGTAAGCTAATTATTTTATTAATATACATACAAATATTGTTGAGTTATTTTTTTCTTATTGGGCTTCACTTCATAGGCATTGAATAACACTAAACATATATTTAAAATTCTATATTATAATACATAAATATACCTTTTAATATTTATCAAACATAATTTTATTTAATACAATGTAGCAAATTTAAAATTTTAAATATTTCAGATTTTTTTCTTGCGAAAACTTATCATTTGGGGATTAAATCACATCAATTACCTATTTTAGTCTATTACTTTTCATATTATAAAATCATTATATCTCTTTCATAAAATTAATTAACACCAATCTCTCTGTTTCATATTATTCAGATTTTCTAGACAACTTCCTTCTTTATGTGACTATACATCAAAATCTATAATAATCCTTCAGGTCATTTCTATGTAAATGCCTTGTTTCCATTATTTAGAATATTCCTATAGCGATCCCAGGTGATTTATGATTTATTGACACTGACATTTTAGTCATTTGATCATTTGTTTGGATTTTATGCAACTCTCTATGTTTGAGGCTTTTGAAACTTGAAAAGTCAAGTTTAATCTAAATGCCAGTTAAACAGTCCCAAAATGAATCTTTGAATGTTTCATCAACCTTAGAAGGATCATTTTAGCCTAGTGGTATGGTCAGCATTGGTCCCGTGGTTTTTTTATGCGAGTTTGTACAATTTGGTATTTTAGCCTTTAGGTTTTGGCCTACGTTTGACTCCGGTTAATATTCTTTGAAATAATGCATGAGTGGAAATTTTGTTAGCTCACTTAGCTCTAAAATATCGAGTTTGATCTAGAAGGATCTTTCATTTGGTTCATGAGGCTTGCGACCTGGTGAAGATAACAAAGTGATGATTCCAAGTATTGCAAATATCACCGCATCGTCAATCATCCTACAAGAAGATGCTTCGTCTTAAAGGAGAAAATCATGATGTTGATGAGAGACGGAAAGAACACCATTGACGCTAATGACACGGCCAAAACAAACCATGCTAGTGCTAAAATCGATCACAAGAAGGGATCAACTGCAAGTATTCTCCAAGATTCTCTAACAATCAAGGAAAGATATATGAGACGTTCTTCCTCAAGATCAACCTGAAGTGTTGATGGAAGTTCATTGAACATTCAATACATCACAAGGAACTCATTTTATTCGAGAAATACAGTACATTATCCCTCTTCTTACAGTCAAGTGATTTTTCGCTCTTCAGTCCTTGCATATTAAGATTATTCTTATCCGTGCTTTTTTTATGGAAGTCTCACCTATCAAGAAAATATGACAAAGATAGTTCATCCCTGCAGGGAGGACCTCAGCTCAGTATGCATAGAAGTACAATCTTTCTCTATTTAGCTCTACTAGCTTTCTTATACCTATACTAAGAACCTGAGCCTACCTCTTCTGCTTGAAGTTCCATGTGAATTGGGTATTTACCTCCTAAGCCCAAATTTACCTACATAGGGAAAGTTCTCAATAGGCTAATGGCAGGGGCAAGATCCACTACAGGGCCGAGGCAACAAATAGGTTTGGGGATGAGTCTGCAACAAAATAAATTGAATAGATAGAGAATCCTAGTAAGCCTGTCAATTCAAGCAAGTCCAACTAGTTTAGGCACCGCCATCCAGATTTCTAAAAGCTGATGGTTTTAAGTCCAGAGACCTATTCTTGTTACAGAGTATGGATAGTCGACAAGTAGGTTAGCAAACTGGTGAATCAATAGGCTTTGCTCTTGCCTTCTCTTCTAGGAGAAATTTTGTCATCCATGGTGAAGATATCATGTAATAAGAAGACGCTAACTTTTCAAAGTGATCTTTCTTGATTTCGACATGGAAAGGCTTGGTTGAAGGAAAAATTTGGTGTACTTTGTCATTTTTTAAGAAAAGAAAAGTAGTGTAGAAAGTCTTGCTTATTTATTTCTCCATCTAAGTAAAAGAAGGGGGTTGAAGTTTATAGTTAGTCGAAAAAGTGATAAGAAGGTCTAATCATGCTACTTCAGTCATATGCTTAACAAATTCAAGTTGATCAGTTTGTCCTTTAGAAATAGACTAAGAAAGTCATCGGTTCGAATTCGAGGAAGGAATTTTTTTCTTGTATGCCACTCCTCTAATAAGGAGCGAGAGAATAAATTTTGACCTATTATGTCACTTTTTTCTTTAGAGGTATTTTCTCTCTTATTACACTCTTTCTTTGAGAGAGGTGTATTAGTAGAATAGGTAGAAGAAGGATATAGCAAAGGGTGTAGCAAGATGTGTAAATTGTTAATAAATGAAGATTGAACACCAAAGATCGAGTGGTTCAACCAAAGATATTAAGATTCCTACTTGAAAATAGGAGGAGATGGATATGGACTTCATTATGGTTTTACCAAGGACTCAAAAATAATATGACTCAGTATGGAAGGTTGTGGATAGAATAATGAAATCAATCAACTTTTTGTTGGTGAAGACTTCTTGTTGTGCCAAGGATTATGCTAAGGTTTCCATCCAAGAGTTAGTGAGATTGCATAGGGTTTCATTTTCTATTATATCGGATCGTGGTACTCAATTCACTTCTAATTTTTGATAATCGTTTCAAAAGGCCCTTGGTAAAAAAGTGAAGTTAAGTACTACATTTCATCCTCAAATCGATGGGCAAGAAAAAAGAACAATCCAAATATTGGAAGATATGTTGGGCACGTATACTTAATTTCAAAGGTAGTTGGAATGATCACCTACCTCTTATTAAATTTTCTTACAACAGTAGTTTTTATTCTACTATTGATATGGCACCATTTGAAACCTTATATGATAGATGATGTATATCCCCTTTGAGGTATGTAGGGCTTCATCTATGGATTCATTCCATCCATGGAGCCTAATTCAAACTCTTTTTTTTCAAGTTCAAGTATGAATTTTATGGGTTTTTATGGTTTCATTCCAAACGTTGGGTTTATGATTAATTTACTTAATTATGCATGAATTAATAAACATGAATCATGAATTTCATGATTTCCAACCAAGTTCAAGTGATTTAAAGTATGTGTTGATTAGGACTTGTTGAATTGATATGGGCTCCTTTATTAATGATTCAAATTGATTTCAATTGCATTAACCTCATATGATTTCCATCAGAATTTCATGATGTTAACTTCAATTATTCATGAACCCATGTTATTCTGTAGTTTTTTATGATTAAGCTATAATTTTTATAATGATAATTTTCAGTATAGATCTATGTTTTGGTGATGATTATAAGCATGACCTAGGACCCTAATGTTCATGCAATGATGAGAAGATGGGGATATACACGTTATGTGAGTATGTAGATGGAATATTCATATGACATGTTTACAAGCTATGAAAATATGATTTCTAAATATGATGATGTCTATGTATATTGCATGATTATATATTTTATGGTATATGACTTAGCACCAAATGAGCTTGAGTGAGGGGGACCATCCCCAAGGGTCCTTGTGTAAATTCTCATATCTCATAATTATGTGCCACCATAGGTTTATGATTATGTGCCTATACGGTATTGAGTTAGTGGATCTACAAACTTAGGATACTCACCATGTTGGGGTTGAGCCCACAGGATGGGGTCCAAATATGTGGCACTCACCATATTAGGATAGAGCCTATAGGCTGGGGGTCGAATCTATCTTGACAAGTACACTCTTCTTTCGCCGATGTAGAGGGAACATCGATATTTCATATAATAGTCTGCATGGTCTTATTGCCGGTTATGGTCCTATTTCCACATATGAAAGTATTCTATGTTGTGAAATGTTTTATGATGCTTTTATTAATGATTTAAACATACATTTATCATTCATATCATTTCTTTATTATATTTCTATGATTATGCATATTGTTATTATAATCACGATATTCTTTGATGTATTACATGCCTACATACTTATTAAATTCCACATACTAATACATATTCTTTGCATCAAACTATGTAGGAACGGGCGATGACAAGATTACTCCTCACTTTTGTGGCTGGGGTTAGACATCACTCTTTGAAGATTTGGTAAGTTCCCATGCTATCGATGTAAGCCTTATTCTGTCACGCGTCGAGTTTACACCATGGGCATGGCCGGCACCCAGGACCATTTCTGGTCCCAAGCGAACCACTTGGACTGATTACTTTACTCAGTGGAAGACTTAAATGGTAAATAAAGGATTTAAATATAATAACCTAAAGATACTGCAAATATCTGAATAGTGAAAATATCTCAACTACAACTGAAAATATGATCTGAAACTTTTAACATACAGTCTATGGAATCTCTAACTAAAATAATTTAAAAAAAACACTGTGATAGGCCTACGGTAACCACAACTTAAAAGAAATGATAAAAACAGAAGTAAAAATTCTGAAACCTCTGACTGGTAAAAGGCCTCAGCAATAGCTGAATGGGATGTTGGTCCTCAATGGAGTGTCTGCTGAGGAACTCTACCTGCGTCTGTATCATAAAATGAAGCTGGTCCAAAGGATATCAGTACATGGAATGTACAGTATGTTAATAGCCAAAAGTGGAAACTTAGACTAAGGTACTATACTCAAAGTAACTAAAGCATGTCTCAAAATAGGATAACATGAGTAATAAGTAAAGTGCATGCTAAAAGTAAAAAGATATGTTGAAACTCTGTATATGGAAACTTGCTTTCTTTAGTTTGGGGAGTTTCTCTAACCAACAATTATCACTATGAGCTTCATTATGATACAGTGTCTTGCCCACGCTATCAGAACTGTCAATACTTTGCCAGGGTAATGGACAAAAACTAGGGGAGTGGATCCATCCCAAAATAAGGTCATCTCAGTGGCAAGTGAGGAGTTGTACTTATGATACAATCCTATCCTACGGCGATGGCGTAGTTTATGAGTTTAAATTATTATTACGCACTTATATCATTTTTCAATACTACTTCTAAAATAACTTTTACGTTGCTCATAACTTTAAGAGTAAGATTTCTCAAAATGCCCTTTTAATCTTTTGGGACTTAGCCCAACTTTAACTTTTCTTAAACTTTTCTCAGCTTGACTCTCTTCTTTTTTTGAAAGTTGTATCAATGCAAGGTAGTTTAGCATGATCTTTATTAGATATTTTACAAATACTACTGCTTCAAGTACTTCTGACACTCAACTTAAAACTGTGAATATAATAGTTTTTCATGAAATAGATATAGGGTTCTCAACTCATAATCTTGATCTTAAGTAGGGACTAGTGGTTAAAGATGTTGAAATAATCGTAAGATAACTTTTGGAGGATCTCACATATATAAGGAATTAGATTTTTTTTAAGAAATTAATGAAGGTTCTTGAAAGCCCTAACTTTTGACCCTCTAAAATTATGTTCTAAGTTCTTGGAGTGTTTGAATGTTAATGATATAAAGAGTTACATTTTAGGAGTTTAATTAGGTAAAAACTAACAAGTTTAGGCTTAAAGAGTGTGGAAAGACAAAAATACCCCTCTTTAAAATTGTTGATCAAGTTGTCTACGAAACCCTGTACGGCTTGTAGAAGTTTCTATGGCCCATAGGGACCTTTCCATAAACTTTTGGGCAAATTTTTAGTGTCTCTGGATCATTTTATGAGTTTATTCAATGACCCATAGAGCTTTCTATGACCAATATATGCGTCCGTAAAGTATGGGGCCAAAAATGTTGAGTTTTCAGAACTTTTTCCGTGATTTAGCAGATGGGTCGTGTTTTGATTTATGGCCCATAAAGAGATTTTGTGGAATGCACTCTGCTCAAGCAGTCTTCAATAAAACGGTCATAACTTTTGACTTCGAACTCCACATGAGGTGAAACAAGGTGTGTTAGAAAGCTAATTTAGAGTGCTTTCATTTGGTAGGTTATAGGACATCTAGTTCTTTGTGTGCTAAGATTTACGGTCATTTAAAGTTGACCCTTGCATAATCTAAGGCTAGAAACTCAATTTATAGAAAAGTTTTGAACTCGGCTAAGTACTAGAAGTCTCTTGTGAACCTAATACACTTCACACATATAAGAGTGAGACTTGAAACATAGTTACACATGAGGATAGAGTTCCGGGGTGTCACAATATCTCCCCCTTGAGATCATTGGTCCTCGAATGAAGGTGAAACTGGGGAGTTTTAGCATATTTTCTACTCATGAACTAGTTTATCAACAAGAAGCTATCCAGATATCTTGCTACTCATACTTAAGGATGTATCTCAACTCAATGATAAGAAATAAGGAATATTACCTTTATGCTCTTCATTGGAAGGTACGAATCGATTTGGATATCTATCTTTCATATCTGCCTCAGCTTCCCAAGTGACTTCCTCAATAAACTGGTTCCTCCACAATACTTTAACAGAAGCAATCTCCTTGATCCTCAATTTACGAACTTGCTGATCTAGTCTCTGAACTGGGATCTATTCATATGTCAAGCTATCTTTCACTCCAATATTCTCTAAAGGCACAATCAGTGTGGAGTCTCCCAAATAATTCTTAAGAATAGAAATGTGGAATAGTGGATGAATAATAACCAACTCTGGTGGCAATTCCAGTTCATATGCCACATTACCAATCCTCCTAATAATCTGGTAAGGGTTAATATATCAAGGACTGAGTTTTTCCTTTTTCTAAAATCGCATAACTCCCTTCATCAGTGAAACCTTTAGGTACATCCAATCACCTACCTCAAATTCCAAATCTCTCCTCTTAATATCAGTATAAGACTTATTTTGGCTTTGGGCTGTCTTTGGTCTTTCTTGAATAACTTTCACCTTCTTCATTGCCTGATGGACTAAATTAGGTCCTATCAATCCTACCTTGCCAACTTCAAACCAGCCAATAGGTGATCTACACCTCCTTCCATAAAGGCCTCATATGGTGCCATTTGTATACTAGCCTGGAAACTATTATTATAAGAAAATTCAATCAAGGATAAGCGATCATCCCAGTTACCTTCAAAATCTATGACACATTCCCTTAACATATCCTCAAGAGTCTGTATGGTCTGCTCCACTTGCCAATCTTTCTGGGGATGAAAAGTTGTACTAAGATTCTCCTTCGTACCAAGCCTTTTCTGAAAGGACTTCTAAAATTGTGCTCTAGCTGAAATAGTGGATATAGGGACCCCATTCAATCTAACAATCTCCTTAATGGTAAGTACAGCATAGTCCTTAACTCTATCTATCATCTTGACAGGTAGAAAGTGGGCCAACTTGGTCATTCTGTCTATTATTTTCCATATCGAGTCATGTTGTCTACGAGATCGAGGTAGCCTGTTATGAAGTCCTTGTTAATCATCTCCCACTTTCATTCTGGAATTTCAATATTCTGGGCCACACCACAAGGCCTTTAGTGCTCTACCTTAACTTGCTGGCAATTTGCGCATCTGGACATAACTATGCAATGTCATTGTTCATACCACCCCACCAATAAACCTCTCATAGATCTCTATACATTTTTGTTGCACTTGGGTGAATAGAGTATCTGGCGTTATGAGCTTCAGCTAGAAGCCTGTCTCTTACGCTATCAACACTTGGTACACATAGCCTACCTCAGTATCTCAAGACTTCATCCCCCCTTTTTGCAAATACTAATACCTTCTGCTTTTGAACATCTTCTTTCAACTGAAGGAGGATAGGATCCCGGTCTTGCTTTTCTTTCACCTCCACCACTAAGGATGACTCTACCCCATATTTGATAGTCGCACCACCTTCATCAGAATCTTCAATTTGTACTCTTAAGCATGCCAGTCTGTGCACTTCCTTAGCTATTTCTTTCTTTCCATCCTCAATATGTGCAGTGCTCCCCACGATCAACCTGTTAAAAGCATTAGCAACTACATTAGCTTTGCCTGGGTGATAGAGGATGCTCATGTCATAGTCCTTCAACAGTTCCAACCATCTCTCTGCCTCAAGTTCAACTCTTTCTGGCTGAATACATATTGTAAGCTCTTGTGGTTAGTAAATACACCATACGCCCACCGTAAAGATAGTGTCTCTAGATTTTGAGCGCAAACACCGCAACAACAAGCTCAAGATCATGAGTTGGGTCATTTTTCTCACAAGGCGTAGGCTGTCTAGAGGCATATACTATCAATTGCCTCTTTTTCAACAATACACATCCCAACCCAATTCTAGAAGCATTGCAATATACAACAAAGCCATCAGCTCCCTCTTGTAGGGATAAGATCGGAGCTGTAATCAGTTTAGTTTTCAACTCTTGGAAACTCTTCTCACAAATA
The DNA here is from genome assembly GCA_025642045.1 of Solanum sejunctum. Classification (NCBI taxonomy): domain Eukaryota; kingdom Viridiplantae; phylum Streptophyta; class Magnoliopsida; order Solanales; family Solanaceae; genus Solanum; species Solanum sejunctum. Next base: position 11,584 of record JAOTQJ010043581.1, read on the forward strand.
TTAGACCATACGAACTTAACCTTTTTTTGAGTTAGATTAATTAAAGAAGCTAAGATAGAAGAAAACCCCTCTACAAAGTGCATGTAGTAACCTGCTACACCTAAGAAACTCCTTATCTCTGTTGGAGTTGTGGGTTTTTGCTAGTTCTTCACTGCCTCAATCTATTGAAAATCAACTCGAATGTATTTAGCAGAAATAATATGGCCCAAAAACTCCACAGATGCTAACTAGAACTCAAATTTGAAAAACTTCGCATTCAACTGTTGGTCCATAAGGATCTGAAGGATAATTCTAAGATAGTTGGCATGTTCTTCCTCATTATGAGAGTAGACCAGGATGTCATCTATGAACACAATGATGAACATATCTAGATATAGCCTCAATACCCTATTCATAAGATCCATGAAAGCCATTGTGCATTTGTCAATCCTAATAACATGACCAAGAACTCATAATGACCATAGCGGGTCCGGAAAGATGTCTTAGGGATGTCACTTTCTCTAACTTTGAGCTGATGGTACCCAGATCTAAGGTCTATTTTTGAGAAACAAGTAGCACCCTGGAGTTGGTCAAATAGGTCATCAATTCTGGGAAGAGGATAATTATTCTTTATGGTGATCTTATTTAACTTATGGTAATCTATGCACATTCTAAAAGAACCATCCTTTTTACGCACGACGAGAACTGGAGCACCCAAGGTGAGATGTTTGGTCTAATGAAACCCTTATCTAGAAGGTTTTCCAGCTGTATTTTCAAATCTTTTAGTTCTGAAGGAGTCATTCAGTATGGAGGGATAGATATAGGCCGAGTATCTAGGAGGGTATCTATCCCAAATTATATCTCTCTTTCAGGAGGGAGTCTAGGTAGATCATCAGGAAAGCCTTCTAGGAATTTATTCACGACTGGACAGACTGAAGAGATGGTGTCTCGGAACTAGAATCCTTGACTCTGACTAGATGGTATATACATCCTTTGAAAATTGAATCTCTGACTTTGAGATATAAGACAAGTTAACATTAGGAAAAACTGAGCTATCCCTCCATTCTAAGGCTGGCTCATTAGGAAACTAAAACTTAACCACCCTAGTTCTGTAGTCTATGGAGGCATAACAAGCATGAACCCAGTCCATTCCCAGGATGACATCAAAATCCACCATATCTAATTCAACCAGGTTAGCTAAGATATCTTTATGGTAAACTAACACTAGATAACCCCTATAGATTCTTTGGGCTAGAATAGATTCTCCAGTAGGAGTGAAAACACTAAAAGGCTCAAGAAGATATTCTAGACTGATCCCAAACTTCGTGGCTACATAGGGAGTCACAAATGATAATATGGCACCTGAGTGTAACAATGCATAGACATCATAAGTAAATACTTTGAGCATATCGGTAACTACATCTTGCGAGTTCTCCTGCTCCTGCCTGGTGGCCATGGCATATAGACGATTTGTGCCCCTGCCTGTCCTTAAGTTAGCTCCCCTCTGAAATGGTCTACCCTATGGTGCTGAAGAAACTGACTGAGATTTGTTGTCCCTTATGTTTTGCCTCCCCATCGAAAAATCCTTCAAAAAGTGACCCACCTGACCACATCTAAAACAGCCATTCGTACCCACAAGGCACTCTTCTAGATATGACCTGCCACACTTACAACGAACTAGATAACGAGTCAATCTTTGAGCTACACTCCCCTGTGACTAGCTGCCCTGAAATCGACAGTTCTGTGATCCCTGCTCATTTTTAACCCTCGATGTAGGTGCACTAGCAGATGAATGTGGTGGTCCAGATGTCTTAGGCTGAAAGGATGACTGATTAGCATTTCCAGCCCCCTCTTACCTATCTCTTGACATGATGTCTTGGCCCTTTTGTTTCTGAACTCCTCCCTATCCTGCATTTTCTCCTTCTCCACTTGTTGCACATAAGTCATTAAGCGAGCTATATCCATATCCCAAATTAGCATAGTATTTCTACCCTCCCTCTTAGTCATCCGAGAGAGCCCTGACACAGACAGATCCATCCTAGTACACATGCCCGCCACCATAGTCGGAGCATAATGCGACAACTGAGTGAATTTAAGGTTGTACTCCTGCACGCTCATAGCTTCCTGTTTCAGATTCAGAAACTCTCTCACCTTAGCCTACCTCAACTCTCTAGGAAAGTACTGTCCCAGAATGGCCTCCTCGAACACTGCCTAACTCAAAGCTGGGTCCTTTTCTACTCTAACTCCTTTTCACTGATCAAACCAGAGTCTAGCCACTCCTTTGAGCAGGTAGGCATCCAACACAACCCACTCAACATCTCTTGTGTGCATAACCTGAAATACTTTTTAGAGCTCCTCAATGAAGTTCTCAGGATCCTCCTTCACATTAGACCCCGTGAACTCAGGTGGGTTCATCCTCAGAACTTCACGAATTCTGGTAGTATCTAAACCATCATTCCATCCATCTCCCTGTTGACCTCCTTGTGTAGTGACTGTTAATTGGAAAAAATGACTTTGATTTCGAAAAATTATTACTTAATTAATTTAAGTAAAAATTAAATTCTTAAAATCAGACACAGAGTTGCCACTAATTTTTAAGAAAAAATAAGAAAATTAATTTTAATTTTAAAACCCAACAGAAAAATTTTAAAATTTCCAAGAGACGAGTAAGCGTTCAAATTTTATTTTTTGAAAAGAAATTAGTTACTCAAAAATAATCGCTAACTTGCGATTGACTAACGATTAGGAAGCTTTGACTAACTTTTAAAGATTTGACTAAGTTTAAAAATCAGCTAACTTTGAAAGATATTGACTAAATTTTAAAAGATTGACTAATTAGATTGACTAATTTTGAAAGAAATTGAGTTAGTTTGAAATATTGACTAACTAAAGAAAATGATCAACACTTGAATTAATTCTAATGCCTAAAAATCATCAAAAACGAAATTATCATAAATGGTAGACATGTTAGGAAAAATAATTAGATTAAACAAATAACTAATACAAATAATGCTAAAGTTAGAGTTAGATAATAATAAATACCACAAATAAAATGATAAAATACGAAAGAGCAATTAAATAAGAATTAGGCCTGGCAAGCCCAATTTCCAATTCCTTGTCCTAGCTCTAAACTTGGGCCTGCCTGGCCCTTAGTCAAAAACCCAGCTGCTGCTCCTTGGGCCATTAAGCCCCATATCTCCTTCTATATGCACAAATATATACTAGTGTATATCAATGTATATAAACTAATTTTCCTACTTCCAAGGCCTGTATTTCAGCTTCTATTAACCTGTGCTTGGATCGAAACCACGAAAGGGGACGACTCGGAACACAACATTATGCAAGAATGGAGTCCGAGTGTACTCAAGTTGGGTGTCATATGCATACAAAAAGGGAATATGTATTAGTATCCATTAGAGAAAGAAGAC
>JAOTQJ010043591.1:4829-14989 GCA_025642045.1 Solanum sejunctum
AATGAAATGCAAAAGCATATCAGTCTTAGCTACAAAAGGGTCTACAAAAGCACCTTTACTAGCCATAGTGAAAACTAGAAGCCATAGAAGGCTTTGGTAGAAACAATGTCCCCAATATTTGTTTACTGGAATGACATCTACAAGACCAGTTATGACTCGTAGAAGGGTCTACGAGTCATAAACTGAGTCCTAGATGATTCCAGTGTCTAAATCTTTTGCTGGAAAGGGTCCATGAGACTTGTCTACGAGCTATAAAATGGTCTAAGACTTGTAGAAGGTCTCGTTAGATAGGTACTAAGAAACTTCAAGTTTTTGGAATCTCATAAGAGGGGAAATTATGACACGTGAAATGTTCCACGGGCTGTAAAAGACCCTTGTAGGCCAAAAAACTCAATCACCCTAATTTCTAAGTCCATCAATATGGATCGAAAATGACATTTGCAACCTACTCTATTAGCAATAAATCAATAGACATACACCGCACACGATTCGTAACATAACACCTAACATAGGCATATGTTAATTTGCACAAATACCCCCTCAAAAATCATTAAGCATGCTTTCCCAACCTTACTGATCCCATTTGAATGAATTAACATCAAATACACAAACCCATGCTATCACACACTGAATTCTTCTAACACAATCAACTTATTTCAAATGGTGAGTGATTATAAAGGTGTCAGACACATCATTCAAAACATACAACAACTCAACTACATTGAATTCGTACATAAAGACAACTTCATACATAGGCAGCCATAATTCACTTTTTAAATCTATCAATTGGCACACATGGGTTTCTGTCTCAATTAATCATACTCGACAATTTAAAATCAACCTAATCACACAATATTTGGTAAAAAATATGGTATTTTAAAAGACCAATAACTTACAAAATTGAGTGATTAAATCATAGTAAAGTGAAGGAGGGATTGGACTGTGAAACTTTAGGCTACCAAAAGATGTTATTGGAAAATAATGGTGGGGTTACCGCTAGTGGTCGAAAAGAGTTGGGTGGGGTTTGGCCAGTATATTTTGTAATTTAGGGAACAAATAGGGTCAAAATATTTTGAACGTATTATTTATAGGTTGACCTACTTCGAGCAAAACTAATAGGCCCTGACTCTATGAAACCCCGATTACAAGTCGTAAAATATTTTATGGCTCATAAATCATAGTTTCATAGAAGGTCCAAACCCTAGTTTTGAGGACTAAATTTCACAAAGCAATCTATGAGTCGTAAAATAAATTACGACTCATAGAGTTAGTCGTAGAAACCCCAGCACTTAGGTAAAAACTCAAAAAACTTAGCTTGAGTCCACGAACCCCATTCACGACCCATAGTTTTATCTATAGGCCATAACGTTTGCTCGTGGACTAGAGTGCATAGCGTTTTTCTCATTGGAAGTGTCTACGAGATGGTGTACAGTCATAGATTTATATATGGCCTGTAGAAGCGATCATAGATGCACTTCTTTATTCTTTTTCAACCAATGATGGCTGACTTGACCATGTACCTGTATATTCTTAATGGAACATACTGTTACTCTATAGGCAACTAGCCCAATGTCCAAAATTACTACCAAAATGCGAGAAAATAAACTACCCATGAGTCCAAAAACTACAAATAAAGCTACAACTACAACTATTACATCAAAACCCTTGGGTTGCCTCCCAAGTAGCACCTGATTTATTGTTGCAGCATGACTTGGAAAATTTGGTTAATCAGACTTCACCAAGTGTCCAAACTTCCTTCTTTAATTCATCTACCCTCTTCATTGACTAGCAAATATTAAAGAAAACTTCTTCATCGTTCAATCTAAACCTGAGTTGACTAGCTTCCATAGCCATGAGTGCTCAACTAGTGGCTAGGAATGGCCTTCCCAAGAAGATAAGGACATCAAAGTCAACTTCAAAATCTTAGATTACAAAGTCTTCGGGAATATGAATTTCTCAACTTTGACAAGCATATCATAAAGTATCCCCACAGGCTTCTTCACCGTGCGATCAACCATCAGCAATCGCATCCTTATCAGAATAGGAGCTTTCCATCTTAGCTTCTTGAGGACTGCAAGGGGCATCAAATTTATGCTGGCACCAAAATCACATAATGCGCTTGTGAACTCCACATCTCTAATGGTGAAAGGTATGGTAAAAGCGATGGGATCTTCTCGCTTTTGAACCAAGGACCTCATAGTAATTGCACTGCAATGTTGAAGTGCTTAGGAGAGGTCCTGACTCACAATATTATTCTTCATGACCAGGTCCTTCATGAACTTTGCACACCATTGCATCTTCTCCAATGCCTCAATAAAAGGGATGTTGATGGAGAGCTGTTTCAGTATGGAGACAAAGTGATTGAACTTGCCCTTCTCCTCCTTCTTTTTAATGCTCTCAGGGAAAGAGGGAGGAGGCTCGGGAATAGATTTGAGCTTCAGTGGCACATCTGCAGTATCACACATCCCAAATTTGCCATGATTATCTTAGGTAACCACATCCTTGATATTAATTGTCTCCTCTCAAACATCTCCTCGTCCACTGGCATGGGAGGATTTATGGTACTTTGGCCACAATGAGTAGTAATCGCCATGTACTGCCCCTCATTCTTTGGATCCTAAACTGTGTTTCTAGCCAGTGTACCCCTCTGATGCTGATTTAGTAGTTCATACTTGACCAAAATATTATTCAATTTGTTTGATAGCAACAATATGAGACTCAATCATCTAATTTATGCTGGAGAGCTCAGATTTCATCCCGCTTATAGTCTCATCTTATGTCACAGCGTTCTTCAATAGGCAATCAAATATCTTCTCAACTTTGGAACTATGAGCACCAGTATCGCGATTGTGTGGTAGCACATAAGGACCATTTTTGTAACGATCTCTGTTGCCCCAATCTGTATCTCTATCTGGGCCTCAATTTCTTTCATAGTAACTTCTGTTATTGTCTCTTAAAGCTCTATTTCAGTTATAGTTCTGACCTTGGATTCCTTGACCTTAGCGCTAATAGTCTTGATTGGACCCTTGGGCTTTGGTATAAAAATCCTCCATCTGATCAGTAATGAAACAAGTATCCTCCTTATAGTAAGTATCATCATACATAGGTGCTCACAAAGGCTGATGACTAACTGCATTAACCCGTTCCTGATTCTGCTTCATCATTACCTCTATACTTGTATAGATTTGGGCAAGGTCTTGCATAATCTCTTCATTTATTTTAGCCTTCTTTAAACCAATACTGGCAATGCATTAGTAGATACTTTATGTTTTTGCCCTATGTATGATTGCTCTTCACCACCCTTTCTATCATTTCCATGATCCTTGCAAATGGTTGATCTAAGAACCTGCCCCCTATAATCATATTAGCACAGGCTTAACTATTCTCATCCAGGGTATGATAGAAGATCTCCACCAAGGAATTATCAACAATTTTGTGATCTGAGACACTCCTCAATCATTTAGTGAACTACTCCTATATAGTACTAATCGAGTCACCAGGAAGTTTTTCAAATTTGTTGATTTGGTCTTTCAACTTGAGCTTCTTTGATCTCGAGAAGTACCTCTCCAAAAAACCCTTCTACAACTCATCCTAATTGGTGATCGAGCTATGTGGGAACTTAGATAGCTAAGTGCTGCATTGCTTATCAAAGATAATGGGAAGACAAAAAGTCCCACAGCATCCATAGATATATTTTGTGTCCTTATCACACTCTTGCAAATAAATGCAATGTTGTGTAGGTGGCTATGCAGATCCTCTGATAGTAGGCTTATGAACAACCCATGCTTTTATAATATCGAAGCAACCTACTCAAAATCATGAACTTTATGTTAGCCTATAGTGGTGGCAACATAATAGCTCCATTCACCTCTATAGCCATAGGGTTTAGCCGATATTATTCCACTGATAAGCTTCGACAAAAATAACAAAAAAACATAAAATGGGGGAAAAAGGATTAATTCCCAAATTACTTAAATTAGATAAGTCTAGCCATATTCTCTGAAAATGGTGCCAAAATCATGAAGTCGCCTAAGATACACCTATTTTCTAGGCTAAAATGGTCATTGTCAACAAATAGAACCTAATCAAGCTTAGGTCGTGGACTTCAAAGAATTCAATTGCAATTCGAGTTTATTAACATACTTATTTCCCCAAAAGGGGGGTTTATAATCAGCAGTAAAAATAAATCTAAACTTAGACAAGTGTTTAATCAATATGATGAGAGACTAGGGTATTATGTTCCTCATAATTTCCTAACTCAGTATTACCAAATAATCGAATTCTTTTCTAGTGTGTGACATGCAGAACGATAAGTTAGTTCACCAAACCCTTTGGTCCAGTTGACAGGTGAATTTACTATGTGAATTGGTCCATCTCCGTAGTGTTACATTATTAAGCCTTACCTATTGTCCCAGCGCAACCTCCCCTTGGTCCAATGCGATTGATTAGACGAGAAACATCGATCAAATCCTATTAATTAATTTTTTCTATTCATTACTACCTTGGTCTAGTTAGTAACACTAGGCAGGTTCAAATGTTGGCCACCATTAGAAAGCATTCAAATCAAAGAGAATTAATTAATACATGCGTGCACACTTTTCAAGAATTACGGATTATCCGATTTTACCTTGTTAACTCTTTATGGTTTCCACAACCCTAGTTATGGATTTAGATACTCATGATCAATGTAAATGTAAGACTTATGAATTTGAATAACATAATTGAGCACTTACACAATTGAATAAAGCACAAGAAAATCCAACTTTTCAATGAGAATCACAAGATTGTAACTAGAAGATGATATTAATGTTTACAAGTGTGTTCAAACTCTTCAATGTTTTTCTCTATTGTCTCTCCACTGATTCTTGTTAGGTCTCGCTGACTCTTTAAGAAAAATAACCTAAAAACCTATTTCTAATGTTTAAAATACAAATTCAAAATAAAATAGGATAACTGGGTCAGTAGGCTCCACAAGGTGCTCTACAAGTAGTATAGTGATTTACGGCTTGTAATCGGACTTTCATAAACTATTGCTCTGATTTTTAAACTTGGCTTCTACGACACCCCTCTATGGCCCATAAAAGATTCTATGGCCTATAGGGGGTTTTGTTTGATGAAATTTCTGCAAGTCTTCACTTTCTGATCCTTAAGATACGAGACTAGGTCTATGACTTGTAAAGTGTTCCATGACTCGCCTGTATGTTCATATACCCAACTTTAAAAATCCAGCCTTTACTAGATTTGCACACAAAACTCCTTTATAGCTCATAGAATACTCTGTGGGCTGTAAAGATTCTCGTAGATCTTCGAAATCAACAACTTTTGCATACTTCGTCCAAACATTGTGTCAACCCTGAAATCTTGCAAAACAAACACAAAAACACATCAATCCTACTAACATCACGTTGAGAATACACAAAATTACAAGTTTTAAGCATTAAAAGTGTTGTATTTTGATAACACATCAGCAATATAATTGAATATTGATTTACTTAATAGGTCTATGTTTTATTGATCGATTGGTTGTTGATTTATTATGGGTTTACATTTTCCTCTAATTATGATTACATATCTAAGGTTGCAAACATGAGTTTATCATTAGATCTTTGAATATTATGTTAAATTAGGTATTTGTAATGGGGGACTTGCATAATAGTCATGGATAAATGTTGATTTGGTTGAAGTCCTTAATTAGGTTCAATCGACTAACATATTAGATCATTCTTTCACTTATTTTGCATTTGATCCCTTAGGCTTCTACTGTAAATCATGCGTGAGATCTTCATTGATTCAAAATAAGATATTACAATTGATGTAATAGTGACTGCGGTTATCATCCTTCTAGCCTACACATATGCAATTAATGCCATCTTTCAATGTCTAAGACCTATTTGTGTGAATTATGTTCATTTGCGTATGTCCCAAGCATTTCACTTTCATTGAATTAAATTTAACTGTAGAAACTACAATTATTATTATTTCATCTTAATTGTTACAAAATTAAATTATTATATTATTTTCTATGCCTACAACTAATTAGGTCAAACCTTACTTCAAACATAATATCGTTACAAACTTTCCTCATGTGATTGACCTTAATTCTTTGTCAACCTTTTATATTTCTAGTGACCATTGTATTTCTTAATTGTTTTGGAGTACATTTGAGCATTATCATGGCTAGACTTTGAAGTTTCACTTAAAGAAATTATCTTGAGTCCCCATGCTTCAACCAAAAGCCAAGTGAGATTCTACCTTGTGTTGCTTAATTTTTATTGATATTTTGAGACTATGTCATTTTACTATTTTTAAGGGTGATCTAGGAACATATTTGTAGCTCCTTCCTATGCTATGTTTACAGGTATGTTCAATATTATGTAAAGAGTCTATAATCTTTCTCTCTCTCTTGGATTTATCTTGTTTCATTCCTATTATGGTTTGGAGATGAGGTCTATTCTCCCATTCCAATAAAGATTATGATGATGCTTTTATTATCTTTTGTATGCTTATTAATATGCTACGATAGCTTGATTGGGGTCCTTTGGGATTTCAATCGGCGTGTTGAACCTAGGGCCTAGCTTGGATCATGATAAAACACCAAAAGACACAAACTCACATCGAAAATCTCAGAATTCATGTTGTTTATATAATTAGCCTAGAATGATTCTTCCAAAATAGATGAAATTATCAAAATTCTATTTTGAAGCCATTTCCCTTTAGTTTGACCGATGTCAATTTTTTTCAAGTTTCAAAAGTCTCAAAATATGGAAAATAACACAAACTCCAAACAAATGATCAGGTGATCGAACTTTTATTGCCAGGAAGTCATGATTGACTGGGAGTCACTATAAAAATATTGTAATGATGAAAATGAGGCATTTAGACATAAATTACCTATAGGATCTTTAATTATAAAAGATGGAGAGCAAAATACCTTTATAACAAAGATACAAAAATAATATAATTTGTTCAAAGAAAACCTCAAGAATGACAGTCAAGAAGCATGTGATTTGAGAAATGGAATATCAAGAAGTTTATATAGATAATTAAATTGATCAAAAGAGAGTAATTATTTTGAAAAGATTTTGAACTAATAGGATCTGATACGTAGCTTTACTTCTTTTAGAAGCAAAATTTTTTTTTGTCCATATTTGAGCACTTTATCAATATTAAGTAATAGATTTTTTTTGGAGAAGGGGAGGGCAGGGGAGTTTAAACACAATTACATTATCATGATCCAAGCCTAGGGCCTAGATGTGACACGAAAAATGGGAACCCAAAGGAACCCCAAACAAGCCTCTTAGCATATCATTTACATATCCTTGGTCACGTAAGCAATTTAAACAACAATAAGAGAGTATAAACAAGGATAGGAGACTAAGGGAAGTCTTTAATAGCATAAATTGTCAAAAGAGTCAAAGTAAAAGGCATAATTACATAACTTGTCCTACAACACCTCTAAACATAGACTTGAGCGGGGGCTAAGACAGTTTCTGGGCTCACCCTTATAGTATCAAGAGTTCATCATAAGGAAATAACATAGGTAAGAGCGCAAAGCTAGTGTCCCCGAACTTGAGGACTCACCAATAGCTTATCTTCAAGATGATCCACTAGCCACGGGGAGGATGATCATGAGGGTCTTCAATTCCTACATGGTAACATCATATAGGCATAGAGTATACATTAGTACATTTGAATATACTAAGTATGTATGATGCAATGCAACAAGAGATAGGCAACATAATCAAAATGCATAATCATAAGCAAGAGATAGCATATAAGCAACATGGCATGCATGATCAATGATTGAGTAAAACATGTTTATATAGAACATAATACACGTGTAGGAAGAGTCCATCATCACAAACCAAACAACTAGTACTCAGACTCCAAGGTATATTACCCCTTTGGAAGGTGATTGACGTATATACCCCTCAATTGGTAGATGAGCATGTCCCCCACCCCCTAATCATAGTGGTCAAGGTATGTACCCCTCAACATAGTAGATGGGCATGACTCCCCCCAAGCTATCATGACCCAAGACTGGGGCGTAAACGTGACACAGTGCAAGGGGAACCCGAAGCGACCTTAAGCAAGCCTCTTCGAACATCACTACACATCCTTTGTTGTAGAAGCAATAAATCAAGCATCAAGAGATAAAAGAATGGGGAAGTCGGGGCTAAGGGAAAATACTTTCACATCATTATAATCAAGAGACAAGAGTCAAGTGCATATCATAGATCCATAATATGTCTAACAAACACCTCTAGTACATAGATAAGAGCCGGGGCCAAGACAAAGTAACCAGGCTCACCCTCAAAGTCAAATAGAACATAAGAAAGAGTGTCTCTATACATAACAAGAGAACATAGGCTAAGGTCCCCGAAGTGGAGGACTCACCTACTAGATTAAATAGCACCAAATAGCCACGTAGAGGAGGGTGATGATCAACTTGGGCACCGGTTCCTACATGGTGACATCATGTAGGCATAGAGTATGCATTAGTATGTTTGAATGTACTAAGTATGTAGGATGCAATGCAAACAAGAATTAAGCATCATAATCAAAATGCATAACCAGAGGTAATAGGCATACTATAACAATATGAAATAAATGAACAATGCATAAGTAACTCATTCTCATATACGATAGCATATGTGTAGAAGAGATCAAGCTAGATTTCTAAATGTACAACCCTTTGGTAGGTGCTGGCTCATGGTAGTCGAGCTTGATCCTATGTCAGAATGTGACACATGATCTGGAGTATCATAATGTGTCAGTCCATGACACCCGATCCAAAAATGTGTATCGTGTCGATACATGTCACCCAATCCAGAAATGTATATCATATTGATACCTGACACCTAATCTAGAAATGTATATCGTGTCATTTTGTGACACCCGATCTAGAAATATATATAAAATCGATATGTGACACGCGATCCATAAATGTATATCATGTCAGGACGTGACACGCAATCAAGAAATGTATATCCTGTCATTATGTGACACCTGATCAAAAAATGTATATCATGTCAGTATGTGACACTCGATCCAAAAATGTATAAGGTGTCGGTATGTGACACTAGTTCCAGAAATATATATCGTGTCCATACTAGAGAATAGCCATATATGCATCATATATTCAACTGTCATCAGCCCATATACCATAATCTAGGTAGTCACAAGTACTTAGAGTAACATGAACAACTACAAACACATCATAATTATCCAGAACAACTAAACCCAACATAATCATATCTATACCAAAATCAGTCCACAGTACGATATATAATTAATAAATAGCCTCATGACTAGCATATCTAGTATCATCAAGCTATACATCCATATAGGCAAGAGTTAAGCTAGAATATGTACCTGTCACAGAGCATTAGCCTATATCCATCCTTTATCAGGGCTTTTCGTAGTTCAACAGTGCCAAGACTCCGCTACTATAGTGATCACAGCAAGTACAGTTTATATCACAACTAGTATAGTCTAGAAAAACTATACATATAACAAAATAACTATGGTTACCCCATATGCTAAGTATAATGACTGACTAGTAAAATAAGTGTTAATAAATCATAAAAACAATGTTTAAATGCATAGTAGAAAATAGATCTGACAAAGCCAATCAATATAAAAAATTGAAACAACTATCAGCCTCATGATATATACACATATCTCACCCAAGACTTCCAACCATAAACCCGTTCCCGATATACATGCATTTCATCTCAATCTAGAGGTAAGAAAAGTCTAGTATCACGACCCAACCCAGGGGCCGTGATTAGTGCCGTTTGGGCACCCAGACAAACACTAAACTGGATTTCCATTCACACTAACTAAGGAATTTCTCAAAAGTTCAGCAGAGTTTCCTCTGTTTTACTGACTAGCCTCACCTGCAAACAGCTAACCCAGCAATAACAAACATCATTGTATATATACATATACGGGCCTACAAGGTCACCGCTACGGCAGAACCGCCCAACAAACGTATCATACAAATGAAATCATAACAACATAGTTCCCACACCCACATATATCCACAGACCTCTAGACACATAAACTGAATCATAAGACGGGACAGGGCCCCATCATACCCTCGAATATATACAAATGCAAAGTACAGAAAATAAGAAAACATGTATATACCAACA
>JAOTQJ010043612.1:0-14987 GCA_025642045.1 Solanum sejunctum
GCACCAGTGTTGTTTGTGAAAAAATAAAGATGGGTCTCTTAGAATGTGTATTGACTGCCAGCAACTCAATAGGGTCACCATCAAGAATTGATTTCCTCTTCCAAGAATTGATGATTTATTTAACCAATTTCAAGGGGCTAGCCATTTCTCTAAGATTGATCTTCGGTTGGGGTATCATCAAGCGAAGGTGAGGGATGTGATATTCCTAAGACGGCCTTCCGAACTAAGTGTGGGCATTATACGAGTTTGTTGTGATATCGTTCGGGTTGACCAATGCACCGGTCATCTTCATGGGCCTTATGAATAGGGTCTTTAAACCCTACCTTGATTCATTTGTTGTGGTATTCGTTGATGATATTTTAATCTATTCTCATGGTGAGGAGGAACATAGGGCTCATTTGAGGGTTGTGTTGCAAAGATTGAGGGAGGAGAAGATATATGCTAAATATGAAAAGTGTGAATTTTGGTTTAAGGAAGTTACCTTCCTAGGACATGTGGTATCGGGGAATGGTATTAAGGTGGAACTTAAGAAGCTCAATGTGATTAGAAATTGGCCTAGACCATTAACCCCATCAAATTTTAGGAGTTTCTTGGGCTTAGCGGGTTACTATCTTAGATTTGTGAATGGGTTCTCTTCTATTGCTTCCCTTATGACTAAATTGACTCAAAAGAAGCCCAAGTTTGTGTGGACCAATAAGTGTGAGAGGAGCTTCCAAACCTTGAAAGATAAGTTTGTGTCCGCTCCTATATTGTCACTACCGGATGGCTAGAGAAGTTTTTGTGTACTGTGATGCTTCTAAAGTTGGTTTGGGTTGTGTTCTAATGCAAAATGGTAAAGTAATAGCTATGCTTCTAGGCAACTCAAAGTGCATGAAAATAATTATCCTACTCATGATCTTAAATTAGTCGTCGTGGTGTTTGCTTTAAGATTTGGTATCATTATTTGTATAGGGTGCATATTGATGTGTTTATCGATCATAAGATCCTCCAATATGTCTTCACTCAAAAAGATCTCAACTTGAGGCAAAGAAGGTGACTAGAACTTCTTAAGGACTATGATATGAGTGTGAATTATCATCCCGGTAAGGCTAATGTGGTGGTGGATGCTATGAGTAGGGTGTCTATGGGTAGCCTAGCTCATGTTGGTGGTGGTGATAAGGAGATGTCTAGGGAGGTGCATTAGTTGGCTAGATTGGGAGTTAGGTTGGAGGAGGTTGGGATTGGTGATGTTGTTATTGTAGATGGTCCTAAGTCCTCCTTAGTTAATAAGGTGATAGCAAAACAAGATCTCGACTCCTCCTTATTAGAATTGAAGGCCTTTGTGAAAGAGGACAAGGTGGAGGTTTTTTCCCAAGGGGGAGATGGTGCTCTTAGATACCAAGGTAGGTTGTGTGTGCCTTGTGTTGATAGCTTGATACAAAAGATCCTTGATGAGGACCATAATTCTTTTTATTTTATCCACCCTAGGTCTACCAAAATGTATACAGATTTGAGAGATGTGTATTGGTAGGGAGGCATGAAAAGGGACATTGGCAAATTCATTTTCGATTGTCATAGTTTTCAATAAGTTAAAGCCAAACATCAAAGGCTCGGTGGCTTAATCCAAGACATAAAGATTCCTTCTTCAAAGTGGGAGGTGATTAATGTGGATTTTGTGGTTGGGTTGCCCGAGTCTAGAAAAGGTTTTGATTCCATTTAGGTTGTGATTGATCGGATGAAAAAATTGGCTCATTTCCTACCAGTTAAGACCACATATAGGGCTGAAGATTATGCAAGGTTGTACATCCATGACTTGGTGAGATTGCATGGGGTTCCTTTGTCTATCATATCAGATTGTGGTGCTCAATTTGCTTTATATTTTTAGAGGTCCTTTCAAAGGGGTCTTGGTACAAGAGTTAAGCTTAGTACGCCTTTCATCCTCAAGCGGATGGCCAAGCAAAAAGAACTATCCAAACCCTTGAGGATATGCTTAGGGCTTGTGTATTGGTGCTTAAAGGTAGTTGGGATGATTATCTCCCATTGATTGAGTTTTCCTACAACAATAGCTATCATTCTAGCATCGGCATGTCTCCTTTTGAGGCTCTCTATGGTAGACATTGTAGATCACCGGTGGGGTGGTTTGAGGTTGGTAAGGTGGCCTTATTAGGACCAGATCTAGTTATGGAGGCTCTTGAGAAGGTTAGGATGATTAGAGAAAGGTTGAAAATTGCCCAAAATCACAAAAAGTCTTATACTGATATGGGGAGAAGGGAACTTGAATTCAAAGTTGATGATTTGGTTTATTTGAAGGTGTCACCCATGAAGGGGGTGGTCCATTTTCGTAAGAAAAGCAAGTAGAGCCCATGATACGTGGGTCCTTATAGGGTGATGAGAAGGGTTGGCAAGGTAGCTTATGAGTTGGAATTGCCTAGATAAATAGATTTGGTTCACCTATTGTTTCATGTGTCTATGTTGAGGAAATATATGGGTGATCTGAATGCTATTGTACCTCTTGATGTTGTCAGAGTTTTTGAAGATAATATAACCTATGAAGAGGTTCCAGTTCAGATTTTGGATAGGCAAGTGAAGAGATTAAGAAACAAAGAAGTCACTTCCATTCAGGTCATTTGGAGGAATCAACAAGTTGAAAGTGCTACTTGGGAGGCCGAAGCAGACATACAAAAGTGATATCCTTACCTTTTCCACTTCACTAAAGCGTAAGGTATTACTCTAAGTCCCTTACATAGTCTCAAGTCTTAAGTTTAGCCCTCATGTCATTACATATATTCATATTTAAATTGATAAGTTCATGATAATTTTACACTTATGATAAGATTTTGGAAATGATGTTTAAGTGCATTGTTGCATCCTTATATGGGCTAAAATTTGTCATGTTTATAGCTCTCATATACATTTCTTTGACATTCCGAGATGAATGTTCCCAAGGGAAAAATATTGTAACAACCCCCAAAAGTGCCTGAAAATGTGCCTCGAAAGTGTTCGAAATCATGATTTCCTCATATCTCAAAATTCGTGCGTGATATCAAAAATCTGACTTCATATTCTTGTTCAAGAAGTTAAACTGAGTAGGCAATGGATCTAACCCCGATTTAAGAGCAAACGATTAGTAATTTCAATTTTCCAAGCATGCAAATTCCAGTGAGGTTTGCGCACCCCTGGCACGACGTGGCTAGGGAGCACAGATGAAGAAAATCTAATTTCATGATAGGTTTGTATCACAAACCTGTGTATTTTCTACCCAGTTAATTTTTGTGTGGTCCAACACTTTTTGGTCTTGCGCCTAAGTGTTCCCAAACGTGAAAATACCTATACTTAGCCATTTCTCATCCTCATATCATTCTAAATATTCTCCAATACTCATTCAAATACTTAGCAAATATTTCATCTCCTAAATTCAAGTCTCAAAACCCTTCCTGGATATTAAGTAATTCAACCAAACTTCAAGTCTTCATCCCCAATCTTCATCAAGTTCATCTCCAATGCTTAGGTATGTGTGTTTATTTCATGGGTTCCTTTCACCCATGATGCCCAAGATTCATTTTCTTAAAAATTGCATGATTTAAAGTTGATTTACAAATGGGTCTTACATATTATGAAATTCGCAGCACACTATGTTGGGGTTTATAAAATTGTGACTGTTTTACTATGCTTTGAGCTATGAATCTAAGATCTATTGTAAGATTTGATGAAGGGTTTTGATGTATATTTCTTGAGCGTGTTACCAAGTATTATTGATGGTCTTAAATTGAAATTTCTAGCATGATAACACTATTGAATTGCATGGTTTTACACTATCACTACACACCCTCTAAGTGTTTGATAAAATGTCCAGTTATGGGTTCTTAAGGAATTGAAGGTCCAATGCATGTCTTATGAGTTAAATAATTATATGATGATCAAATAATGCTGGAATGGTGATGAAATAATGATGAAAGGAATATATATATAATAAAAAAGTGTATATATATGTTATTATCTCTATAGTGTTAGGGATGACTAATCCTAGTTCGGGGGGTTATAGGCTCGGGTAACCTTGTTGAGGGGTTGGTACGCCAATCGCCTAGCTCGGGGGGGTGGTATGTCTAGGTAACCTTGTTAGGGGTTGGTACCCATCAATATTTTTGGGGGGTTTGTACTCCAATAACCTTGTTATGGGGTTTGTACTCCATCAACCTCATGAAGGGATTTGTACCTCATGCGCCTCTCCAAGGAGGTGGTAGGCCTTGGATTGTACTAAGAATGGTTACTCCTTATACTTTTTTATGATCCATATAAGTATGATTTACTATGAGCATCTCCCATTCATACCATATTGCTATATGTACTTATTGCCTATGCTTATGCATTTTGATTATGTTACTAGCACTTGTTGCATTACATCCCACATACTTAATACATTCAAATGTACTAATGCATACTCTATGCCTACATGATGTCACCATGTAGGAACCAGCACCACTTGATCATTCTCTTCCTCCATATGGCTAGTATGATTGTCTCTCAAGCTTATTGGTGAGTCCTCCATTCTGGGGACGTTGCTCATGATCTCTTGCTATATACTAAGACTACTTTTCCTTTATTTATGAATTGACTATGAGGGTGAGCCCGGTTGTTTATCATGGCCCCCGCTCTTATCTATGTGTTGTTGGACATGTTATGTATTTATGTGATGAGCCTTGAATCTCTTGTTTATTGATGTTATAATATGGAAGTTTACCCTTAATCCCAATTTTCTTGTTATGCCTATCTCTTAATGTCATTTTTTTTGTTGCTTCCGCGACTAAGGAAGTGTAATAATATGCTACGAGGATTGTTTGGGGTTCCTTCGAGTTTCCCATTCGCCCGTCACGTCTAAGCCCCAGGCTTGGGTCGTGACAAAGTCTTAAATTTCAACCTTTAGGTCATTTTGCATGCATTCATGTTTATGGTAACAAATTTATGGTGATTTTGGACATTCATGTTAAAATTTTTGAATAATGATATTGAAATGCCTTTGTTGCATTCATGTCGAGCTGAAATCTTCATGATTACTTCTCTTTGACATTCGGGGATGAATGTTCCCAAGGGAGAAATATTGAAATGCCCAAAAAATGTGCCTCGGAATGCCCAAAATCATAATTTTTATATATCTCAATATTCATGCATAATATCAAAAATTCGACTTTATATTCTCGATCAGGGAACAAAATTGAGTGAGAAAAAGGTATAACCCCAATTTTAAAGGACCTATAGCGAAAAATATTTTTTGCTAATTTTTAATTTTCAGTGGCCATCCACGCACGCCAAGGGCGCAAATTAGTGTTGGAGTGGCGTTCACGTCTGGTCTGCGTCGTGCCAAGTGCGCGAACCAGTGTATTATTTTTCTTGGTTTCTCTATATCGGCCAAGGGTATTGTGGTTATAGCCCCATGCTCATTTAAACGTGAAATCTCTCATACTTAGCCATTTTTCAACTCTATATCACTCAACCCTCTCTAAAACCTATCCAACACTTTATCAAAAATTTCTATCCAAATCGAAGGATTTCAAGCTCACTTTGGATCTCAAGAACTCAATCCAAGCATCAAGCCTCCTTCAAGATTTACATCAAGAAAAACCCAAGTTTAAGATATATGGGTTTCATCCAGTGGGTCCTTTCACCCATGGAGTCCAATCTTTCTTTTTATGAAAATTGCATGATTTCAAAGTATATTGTTTATGGGCTTTTATTATGAAATATGATCATGATTTATGTTGAATTTTTATCAAATATTGTTGATTATACATGAATATCTATTTTAAGCTTATACTATGAGTTGATCTTTTTCTATTGATACAATGCATGATTTGAACTATGTAACCTATGAATAGTGATGAACTTTTTAGTTGGATGATATTCTATTTGGGTTTTTACTAAAATGTTAGTGGGTTGATTTCAAAATTATTTTACTCGCTCTTAAATTGCATGATTGTAACACCCCACATCTTATAATACTAGTTCTATGCAAAAGAAACATGATATGGCTTTTTAAATTAGCGTCAATTTTTAAAAGTACTTGAATCTCAAATTAGAGGGCGATATATATGTCTAACAATGAAGAGGGTCAAGTGTAAATAAGTTTTATATAAAATTCAGGAGATCATGACCCTAGACAAAGTGAGAGAATTGAGGTGCTTGTAGGACTTAGAAAGCTAGCAGGTGAGTCACCTACTTGCTTAGCTTAAATTACTAGCTAAACGGAGTCGAGGACCGACGTTGAATTTGTTCAAGTCCGATTATGAATAAAGTCTATTAAGGGTGTAACCTTAGCCCATATTTTAGCATCATAAATGAACTATATTTCAGTCCAAGAAGGATATTAAAAGATCCTAAAGATATCACAATTTCTTTAATAATTTAGGCCCAAAACTAACTAAGAGAAAGGGGAAAATGGGCACAAAAGCCCATCAATTTGGAGCCCCTTAAGGCCCAAGTGAAAGGGGAAAAATGGTACATTACTAAATTGATAGAAGTACTAAATATAAAAGAAAGGGCCAAAGTAATCCTTTAAAAGGGGTTACAAGCAGCACCTTTAACTCATTCATAGACTTGGAAAATTTCAGCTTTCGCAAAGGTTCTTTGTTATTCTTTCTTGACTTTGTAAAGCAGCCAAAAGAAGATTTTAGGGTTCTTAAGGAGGCCCTCAACCTTGAAGGTAAAGGTAAGTGATTATAGTTATGTGTTTAGTAAGGTTTCTTCATGAAAAACAAGAGACTATGTTGGTTAGGCATATGCTGAAACTTTTGGACAGCATGTGTTCCAAAAGTTGTTGTACATTTTTCTTATTTATTTGGAAGCTTTTCTCTTTTTCGTTAGATTGATTATAAAGGGAGGCTATTATTTTTAATGAGTATTAGTTCTATGATGATGCATAAAGGCTTATGCACCATTTTACAATTCGCAAAAGTGAGTTCTTGTGTGATATCGTAATTGTGCTCGTAATAGGAACTTGTGGGTTGATTGATTGAGGACTATGGTCTCACATCCTCAACCTATTTTGAGGATTGTTTTTGAACTATTTTAGGACTAGTTGTATGTATATATATGGTGGGTACTGTTTGGTTAAAGTTAGAACAGGTTTGGAATTGTTGACGTCAAAATGTAGCGAAGTGATGTAACATTATGCCGCCTATTTGTATGTTGTGTAGAATTGTTATGTGTTGTACCTTGTGAACTGTTGTAAGATTGTTATGGTACTAAAACAGGTTGCAAATGATATGTATATGGTAATGTGTATTAGAAAGTATGATTAGGGGCGAAAAGGTTGAAAGAATACGCTCGAGTTTATAGTTATACGCTTGTTGTGCGTATGTTATTTTTTTTATGAGATTAGGCTGACAAGATGTATCTATTGGCTGCTAATGCTAGATTTATCACCTACTATATTATCGATAAATATTTGGAGGAAGGAAAGGTTATCTCGAGGTAATAGCGAGGTCATACAGTGAGGTATGTAAGGCTACTCGATTTCGTAATACTTGGCATGAAATCTAGATTCTTCCTTGGCACATAAAGGCACTTACCAACTCCGACATAACTATTAACTGTGTCCCTACTCTTTCACATATTCATATGCTCTAATATATAATCACCTTCAAATCTACATACATACGTGGATACCAAGTTACATGGGTTCTTATTGCTAAATAAAGTTCACGAGTTATTTCATCTCATACGAATTTCATTATTTGTGTAACATACTCTTTTCATTGTCATATTACCTTGTATGATTATTTATATGTCACATGCTACATCTATAGTCCTACAGCTCCAATATTATGACCACCAAAAGAATAATCTTAAAGGTAATTAAAAGGTAAAGTATCTTACTTATTGATGGGTGGTAACCTGAGGGGTAGAAGAATCACCTAGCCAGGGTCGATCCTATCATGGGGGGTAGCCAAGGGGTTAAAGGAAAAGCCTAGCTAGGGCCGATCCCAATGTAGATTTACCACTGATCAATTGGTCATTTGTAATACTTGTTATGCACAGATTATACAGTAAAGGTAAAGTAATAAAAAGAACATAAAGTACATATTCCCACAGTATAACTAAGGGTGGTCTCTTATCCTACACTGGTGCATAGTTTCATTTGAGTTGTTACTTTATATACAATACAATACTCGTACTGACGTCCCTTATGGGGGACCTACATTTCACGTTGCAGGTACAGGTGCTAGTAGATCTCCCCAGTAGGAGTACAGGATATTTAGCTGTTGTTACCAAGCTTTATGTTGCTTCAGAGTTTTGTATGTCTAGAGCTTATATTTTTGTATTGTATAGTTAGCTGAGGCGGGGCCTATCCTGACCCTTATTAGATACATTTCCTTACCTAGAGGCTTTTTAGACTATAGAAATTAAAGTGTGGTCATGTCTCATACTTTACACAACGTGGCCCCAATGGCCTAGCCATATGCATTTCCTTTTAGCTTGTTATCACTGTTTATTTTCTTAAAGGCATATCAAATATAGAAATCCCTTATAATATGTATAGAAAGCGCATGGATACAAGTTGGTTCTCCTAAGCCTTATCGGCAACGAGTGTCAGTCCGCCCTAACGGGACTTTGGGCGTGACAATGATTTTGAACCAATATCATGAACCCACCATGTGTTTGATAAAATTTCTTTTCAAGGATTCTTAAGTTATTGATAATATATTGCATGATTTATGAGTGAAGTGACTTTGTGATGATTTTGGGGCTTTCAAAAATGTATAGAATTCATGAAAATGTCTATGATGTTGTAAATGCCGAATTAAGCCCTTTTTCAAAGATTTTACCTTTTGTGGGCCTTTGATGTACATTCAAGGGTAATGTTTGATGATGATTTGTTCTTATGTTTTAAAGTTAGGCTCACTATGAGAGGTCAATGATGTTTTAAAGCTACTCATGTCATGTTTTCGTGTTTCTTATAAATTGTTAAAGTATCTTTATTTCAATTATTCCATGGGATTAGATTTAGCACTAATGGATTGGATGTGGCATGGACCATGTTCAAGGGTTTATATTCCTTTCCTCAAACTAAGTGCCAATATAGGATTATACTTTTTCCGTACTTTACTAGTGGATTTAGTGCACTTCTTCATGAAATCCTTTTCGAAATGGGGCAGGTTCCCGTAAGGAGGGTTACTTCATACAAAATGGGACGGGCTCTCGTAATTTGAAGTATGGTTTACCTTGACAAGTAGACCACCTCTTTACCGATGAAGGGTAATCATCGGGATTCCAAGTCATAGCTCACTTGGTCTTACCTTTGTCTTTTAGGGTCTCTTCCCACATATGTGTTATGTATTATGTAAGTTGCATGATTTACAAGCATGTTTACTTAAAGCATTGACCATACATGACATCTTGGCATTGTATCTATTTCTTATATCTTATGCATTTTTATTATAGTGGCATATGTCTTTGTTGCATTGCATCCCGCATACTTAGTATACTCAAACGTACTAGCGCATACTTTATGCCTACATGATATCACCATGTAGGGACCAGAGTTTTATTTTATCGTCCTCCTCCTCTACGTGGCTTGTACAATCTTCAAAGAAAGTTTTGGTGAGTTCTGACTCTGAGGACAACATCTATTTAATTTTATGCTATGTAGAGACTCTTTCTCTTTATTGGATATTTATTATTATGAGGGTAAGCCCGGAAAGTGTCTTGGCCCCCGCTTCATTCCAAGTTAGAGGTGTATGTTAGATATTATGATGATGTATGTATGCTATGAGCATGACTCTTTTATGTTTTTTTGAAAATTAAGACTTTCCTTAGTCCTGCTTCCCTTTTTATCATATCTCGTTGTTGTTCATTTTGCTTCCGTGACCAAGGATATGTGAAAGATGTAGTAAGAGGCTTGTATGGGTCCCTTCGGGTTCCCATTTGCTGTTTCACATCTAGACCCTAGGCTTGGGTCATGACAAACTTAGTATAAGAGCTCTAGGTTGTTAATGGTCCTCGAAATTCAACACACCGCATCGATTAGAGTCTTGTTCATGGTTGTGAAGCATGCCATAACTATGAATGGGAGGCTATGAGGCATTTTAGAAAATGTTTCTCTTCTTCATGATCTATGTCGTGCAATAGTGATGAGTCCTATAAGGCTTATTCTTGATTATTACCCGTTATATTTCAGAATATGTCTCAAGCTATTCAGAACAGTGACATTTTCAATACGGAGGTTCGTAATGCTCTATGGATATTGGCCAAAGCTATGACCGCTCAACTCAACCAATCGATAGGCACCCTCGAGAGCTCAAATGATAAGAGGGGGTAGGAAAAGGCCTAGAGAGCCGAGTTGATGGTGCTTCATCTTCTGCTAGACTACCGGTGCCCAAGTGCCCAAAGAAGAGGACCCCTTTACCCACTTGTCAAGGGTGTGGAAAGAAATATCAAGGAAGGTGCTTGACAGGAATTGCAGATTGTTTCAAGTGTAGCTGTGTTGGGAATAAGATAAGGGATTGTCTGATGTCCTGAAAGGAAGGAGAAGAAGGGTTCAATGTGAAGGTGGCAATTGTGGGGTGACCCATCCTAGGTGCCCAAAATGTGGGAGGAGAAATGGTGGCACATGTCTGAGGAACACAGGTGCAAGATGGGTGTGGCTTGGGTATGGCAAAATGGGCCACAAGATTGTTGAATGTCCTTATGCTCAAAGGAAGGGTAAGGGTGTGGGTGTTCAAGCCCCTCCTCCGTGTCATAAGTGGGGAAAGTACCATCTGGGAGATTGTTTAGCTAGTACGAATGCATGTTTTGAGTGTAGGATCATGAGTCCGAACATTGCCCATGGGTTACTAAGGACTACAAGGATGACCGTCAATGTGCTCAGCCATAACCCTCTAGGGGTCACTAGACTTGCCAGCCTCCGGCAGCCTCCATCAAATTGCAAATTGCAATTTTGTACAACATATATAAAAATATATCATTATATTCAATTTAATCCATTAAGTTGTCTGCTTGATTTTTTTTCTATAATATTCCCTATTAAATCAATTGAGCTCCAAATTTCTTCATTTTCATGTCAATTTAACCTACAAATAAATATGTAATTTAGTATAATGCATAAAATTTATGCTAAAAAGGAATAAATAAAAATATTAAATATGAGGTAAATAATGATTAAAAATATGTATTTTTGCCTCACAACAATGCTAATGGCTTTGTTCCCAAATCTTA
This sequence comes from Solanum sejunctum, assembly GCA_025642045.1. Classification (NCBI taxonomy): domain Eukaryota; kingdom Viridiplantae; phylum Streptophyta; class Magnoliopsida; order Solanales; family Solanaceae; genus Solanum; species Solanum sejunctum. The sequence continues at coordinate 11,188 of JAOTQJ010043612.1, forward strand.
CGAATGTATGATTATGATTTTGTTTAAAATATTTTGTGGGGTTTGACTTAGCACCGAATAAGACTTGAGGTGGGAGACTTTCCCTAAGGTTCCTTATATAAAGCCTATTTCTCTCATAACTATGTTCAACTATAGGATTATTTTTAGCTAGTACAACATATAAGACCATGTTTGTGACACCCACAAAGTGGGGTGTATTCTACCTTGGGAAGTAGACTGCTCTGATATGGAGGCAACATTGGGATTTAATGTAGTAGCTCGCATGGTCTTATTGTCAGTTGTAGTCCTACTCCTACATAGTATGTATATGATGTTGTATGATGTTTATGTCTCTCCAAAGCATGCTTTGAAAAGCATTTACCATTCATCACATGTTGAGTTTGATCATTAATTATGATTATGCATATTGCCTTTTATAATGCATAATTTTGTTGTTGTATTGCATCTCACATACTTAGTATATTCTATAGTACTCATGCATATTTTTCCTATATGATGTTACTGATCACACTCAAGACACACCTTACTTTTAGAAGACAAAGCGATCGTCAAAGTAATAAACCTAACCAAGTTTAGGGCGAATCCCACAGAGAATATAGATACTTCACTAATTGGTTCACTAATAAACTATTCAAATATGAAACAACTCAATTCCCAAAGAAAGGATTCTATATAGGAATTTTTCTTTATTTAATTTTTATTTATTTAATATTATTAAAATAATATTTCTATAAAAAAGGTGAAAAGATGATTTATTCTAAAGAGAGGTCTTTTAATGAAGGATAAAAAGTTCAATCAATATTATTAAGGACCTGTAACACCCCACATCTTACAGTACTAGTACTATGCAAATGAAACATGATATGGCTTTTCAAATTAACTCCAATCTTTAAAAGTATTTGAATCTCAAATTAGAGGGCGATATGTTTGTCTAACGCTGAAGAGGGTTGAGTGTAAATAAGTTTTAAGTCAAATTGAGGAGATCATGACCTTAAATGAGGTGAAAGAACTGAGGTACTTTTAGGACTTAGGAAGTTACCCGGTGAGTCACCTACATGCTTAGCTTAAATATGCTAGCTAAGCGGAGACGCGGCCTGACGCCGAATCTGTCCAAGTCCGATAATGAATAAAGTCTGTGTTAAGGGTGTAACTCCATCCCATGTTTTAGCACCATAAATGGACAATATTTTCATCCCAAGAATAGTAGATAAAGAGCCCAAGTACAACACAACTCACTTGGTGAATTGGGCCAAAACTAAGTAAGGAGAAAAGAGAAAAGTAGGCAGCCAAGGCCCAACCAATTTGAACCCAATAAGGCCCAAGTGAAATAGGCAAGAAGCTGCATCACCATCAAAGTAAGGGTAAAAATGCCTTAGTAGGTCAGCCAAAAATCCCTTTTAAAAAGGGTTTAAATAGCTCCTTTAAGCCATTTTAATGTGGACAAAAAATCTGTTTTTCTTGGTTATTCTTTGTTCTCTTTCAACATGTGAAAAGTAGCCCTCACAACCCTACAAGGGTTCCTAAAGCAAGCCTAAATCTTGAAGTTAAAGATAAGTAATGATACTTGTGTACATAGTATGATTTTGTTTATGAAAAAACAAGAAGAATATGCTAGTTGTGCTTGTGCTGGAAATTTGGACAACATGTGTCCTAAGGATTGTTGTGCACTTTTCTTGTTACTTAAGAGGCTTTTCTCTTCTTGATTGGCTGAGTTATGAAGTAAGACTTATGTTATTAATAAGGTTTATGTTGTTAATGATGTAACCAAGCTGCTGCACCTTATTTATAGCCCGCAAGAGTGAGTTCTTATATGATATCATAATTGTGTTCTTAGTACCAACTTGTGGGCTGGTGGTTGGGAATTGTTGCTCCATGACCTCCATCTATTTTAGGATTATATGTTTGGACTGTTTTAAGGCTAATTGTATGTGTAAGTACGTTATATGTAGTTTGGCTGAAGTTAAAACAGATTTGGAATTGTTGACTTCGAAATATAGCAAGACGACATAACATTATGCCGCCTACTTGTATGTTTTGTATATTGTGTGGAATTGTTATGTGTGGGCTATTGTAAGACTATTATGGTACTAAAATAGGCTGCACGTGATATATATATATATATATATATATATGAGAATGTATATTAGAAAATATGATTAGAGGTGGGAAGGTTGAAAGGATACGCTCGAATTTATAATTATACGCTTACTGCCCGTATGTTGTTTTTTTATGAGATTGAGCTGCCAAGAAGTGTTTGTTTGCTGCTAATACTAGTCTTATTGCTTAACATATTATAGATAAATATTTGGGGGGGAAAAGTGGTCACTCCGAGACAATAACGAGGTTATACAATGAGATATGTAAGGCTACTCGATTTCGTATTACTTGGCATGAAATTAGATTCTTCGTTGGCACATAAAGGCACTTACCAACTCCAATACAACTATTAACGATGTCTCCACTCTTTCATATATTCATATGCTCCCATACATAGTCACCTTCAAATCTGCATATATACGTGAATACCAAGTTATATGGGTTCTTGTTGCTAAATAAAGTTAACGAGTTGTTTCATCTCATGCTCATTTCATTAATTGTGTAATGTACTCTTCTCATTGTCGTATTGTCTTGTATGATTATTTATAGTCCTACAACTCTAATATTATGACTACCAAAAGAATCATCTCAAAAGTAATTGAGAGGTAAAGTATATTGCTTATTGATGGGTGATAATCTGAGGGGTGAAAGAACCACCTGGGCAAGGTCAATCCTATCACGGGGGGGAGCCCAAGGGGTTAAAGGAAAAGCTTAGCCAAGGTTGATCGTGATATAGATTTACTACTAATTAGCTGGTCATTCATATTACATATTGTGCACAGATTATATAGTAATGGTAAAGTAATAAAAAGAACATAAAGTATATGATCCCACAGTATAACTAAAGGTGGTCTCTTATCCTACACTAGTGCATAGTTTTATTTGAGTTGTTAATTCATATACAGTAGTTTCTGCCTTACATATTCAGTATACTATCTCGTACTGATGTCCCTTACAAGGGATTTGCATTTCATGCTGCAGATACAGATGCTAGTAGATCTCACCAGTAGGAGTATAGGGTATCCAACTATTGTTACCAAGTATTAGGTTGCTTCGGAGCTTTATGTGTCTGGAGCTTATATTTTTGTATTGTATAGTTAATTGAGGCGGGGACTGTCCCGACTCTTATCAGATGTTTTTTCTTATTTAGAGGTTTTGTAGACTATGTAAATTAAAGTGTGGTCATGTCTCATACTTTAGACAACGTGGCCCCAACGGCCTAGCCATATGCATTTTTTTTTTATTTGTTGTTACCGCTTATTTTCTTAAAGGCATGTTGAATGAAGAAATCCCTTATAATATGTATAGAGAGCGCATAGATACAGGTTGGTTCTCCTGAGCCTTATCGACAATGGGTACCAATCCGCCTTAACGAGACTTTGGGCGTGACAGGACCTTCACACTTTTAAGTTTTAATATAGTACTAGTCTATTTTACGTGCTTAGCATGTTTGTCACTTGTCAATTAATAAAGTTATATATAAAAAATAAGATTATCAAAAAGTAAAAAATTCGTTAAAATAAATGTTATATCTCTTCCGAAAATTCTAGGATGCTGAACTTAAAAGAAAAATTAATTTACTTTTAACCTAATCAATTGTCATAGAAATTTTTTTGACCTTTTTGTATTATTTTTTGGACGTCTTTTTACTTTTCTTTTCCCTATTTTTATGGGACATTTTTCAATTTTTTTTCTTATTATTT
>JAOTQJ010043623.1:0-14987 GCA_025642045.1 Solanum sejunctum
TCTCCCCGCGATGAGCGGGAGCCTTTTGAGGCACTGGGGTATGTTGTTGTTGTTGTTGTTGTTGTATGAATTTATAACATAAAAAAAATTATAAGACGAAAAAGTATTACCTTATTTGAGATATTACTTTACATGAATAGATGTAGACGTTAGAAACAAAATCATTGAAATTTTAAATAATGAAACTTTATTAGACTAAACTAACTAAACGAAGACCATAGTATAATTTGAATGAAGCAAGTTAAACTGACATAATAATTAATATTATTTTCCTTAAATTCAAAAAGTAAAAAAAGAAAAAAAATAATAAAACAAATATAAGGAAACCTGATAATCAAATTGAAGCTCGGAAAAAAAATCCTAAAATAAGATCCAGCACCACTTAACACAAATTGATGAAGGGAGTGAATGAATCAAAAGTTGAAGGGATTGAATGAATCAAAAGTTGAAATTGAAGTGTTTTTATAAAAGTAGAGAAGTCATGAATCAAAAAGAAAAGAAATAATATCTTATTGTATTTAGGACAAAATTTTTCATCATATAATTAGGATTCATGATGAAATTAGAAAAACTTTTATTTAGTTTTAAACAATTAATATCTTTTCACCATTTAATTTTATTTTAAAAATCATTATTTGGGTTTCCTTTTCAAAGTGGGAAACTTGTGTTAGTTAAAAGGAAAAAATAAAAAAATAAAATTAACCAAACTGTCTTTTCTAAAAAAAAAGAAAAGCTTTACTGGAAGTTTTTCCCTAATTTTTTTCTTTTTCACTTTGGACGTTTCCCTCTTATTGTTTTTCTTTTTGACAAACTTTCTTTTAGTCTATTTTAGTTGGAAAAAGATTCTTTGTGTCGGGATTTTTCTTTATTTAATTTTTCGTTTAATTTTTTGGACATGTTTCCCTTTTAAATTTTTTCTTTTTGACTAATTTTATTTTACATCAAGTCTATTTTAGTTGGAAAAAAAATTCTGTATAGGGATTTTTCTTTATTTTTAATAATTCTAAAAAAAAAGAAGAAAAGACGATTTTCTCTAAAGATGCGTCTTTTAATGAAGGATAAAAAGTTCAATCAATATTATTAAGGGTCTTCATACTTTAATATAGTATAGATAAATTCAATTGAAGTATTGGCAATGCTTTATTGTTGATTTAAGTTGATTTAAGCCTTAATATGTTGAATTACATTATTATTATGAATATTTGAATATGCATTGTCCCTTTAAAGGTTGATTTAAGCATGAGTAATCTATATTATTATTTAAATATTAATTTAATTATGTTTTACTTGGATTTCATAATGTATTATTGGTTCAAGTATGAATCTTTATTGCCCATGCTATTCTTTCATCATTTATGACATATGCATACATGAGCATTGGTTTTTAGAAGGATATGAAGTAGGCTAAGACCCGAGTATGTTGATGAATATGATTTTGATGAAAGTATGGTTATGAATGAGCTACTCCTATGCATGAAAGTAGGACATGAAGTGTATTTTGGCTTTTTAGCCTAAGTATGTATTGTGACGTTTTAACAAGAGTTTTATTCCTATTAAAAGCTTGTATATGTATATGTACCCCTATGAGATAATGACCCAACATCGAATGTTTATGTCTTTTTGGATGATTATGATATGTTATGGAAATCCTTTCTGAAATGAGTATTGTTCCCGTAAGGTAAGGTACTCTCCGAAATAAGTGTTGTTCCCGTAAGGTGAGTGAATGTTATGAAAATCCTTTTCGAAATGGGTGTTGTTCCCATAAGGTAAGGTACTATCCGAAATGGGTGTTGTTCTCATAAGGTGAGTGAATGAGCATGAAAATATTTTGAAATGGGTAGTGTTCTCGTAAGGTGAGGTTGCTTCTCCAAATTGGGTGGTCTTCTCGTAAGGAGGAGTAAGGTCTACACAAGGCAAGTAACATCCCCACTATAAATGATCATTATAGCATTTCATGCATAATGGATTTCATGGCATATTGTTATACTACTCTTCTTTGGATATATCTCTTTCTATATTATGTGCTCTTGTCATCTAACATTAAATGTAGGTTTGCTACGTCATATGTATTGCATGCCCGCATACTTAGTACATTCAAATGTACTAACACATACTTTTTGCCTATAGAACCTAACCGTGTAGGGACCAGAGATTATCTTCATCCACCGTTTGATGGCTAGATAGGATTTAAGACATTTATTATGGTGAGTCCTATCTTCCAAGGACAAGCCACCATTCCTCTACCTATGAAGTCTTGTTTATGTTATTTACTTTGAGAGTCAGCCTTGGACATGTCTTGGTCCTCGTCCTTCCTTATGGCTAGAGGTATTGTTGGACATCTTGTAGACTCTTATTGAATCTATATGGTATGTGTTGTATTTAGAGTTTATGATTATGGTTATCTATTTGATATGGCTATTATGAATTGATTGTAAGAATTATGATAAGTATGTATGCTTTGATGTGGGAATGTGAAAGATCCTAAGCCCCGAATTATCACTAAGAGTGAGTCATACTTACCCACCTTCTTAGTCTTTATGTGCTATGTGTTTTGTGAATCCATATAAATCCCTTTTCCTATAATATCCATATAGCGTGAGTCCTACCTTTCCATCCCTTAGAACTATGTATTTACTATTTGTATACGCTTTCGGACTGATGATGTGAATATGGATACTTTGAGGCTTTTTTGGGGACTCTCAGGTTTCCATTCGCCATGTCACTCCTAGACCCTAGGTCAAAATTGTGATATCTCATTCCTAATCTTATCACTTTTGGGATGACCACACATCTATCTCAGCATCTTCATCTCCACAACTTGCATCTTCTAAACATATGAGATTTTGATTGGCCAACACTCTACCCCATATAACAAAGACAGTCTAACCACCATTCTGTAAAACTTACCTTTAAGTTTAGGTGGTATCTTCTTATCATATGATACTTTAGAGGTAAACCTCAATTTTGTCCATGCTACCCCTATAAGATGTGTGACATTATCATCAATATTGCCACTACTTTGGATGATGGACCTAAGATATCTGTAGTTTTTCTCTCTCCAAAATAGATTGAGCAGCAAGGTTCACTCCAATGTCTGCTTCATCCCTCGCGATATTGAATTTATACTCAAAGTATTCTATTTTGTTCCTGCTCAGTTTGAACCTTTGGATTCCAAAGTATATCCTTTATCACCCATATATACACCATTGGAACACCTTTCGCCTCTAGACACCTCCATAAGACATTTCTCAGAACTTTGTCATAAGCCTTCTCGATCACCGAATACCATATAAGGGTCCTTCTTTCTTTCCTATATTTCTCCGCTAATATCCAAACAAGATAAATTGGTTTAGTAGTCAACCACCCTAGCATGAATTTGAAATGATTCTTAGAAATAGACACTCTTTTTCTCACCCTCATCTCCACCACTCTATCCTAGACCTTCATAGTGTGGCTTAACAACTTGATACCCTTGTAATTATTATAATTTTGAATACCACACTTGTTCTTTTACAATGGAACCATCATACTCCTTCTCCATTCATTGATTTTAGTAGTCTTCACAATAGCATTGAGAGAAGTCGTATTAACCACGTGAAGGAGGAGGATGATCAAGTGGTGCTCCGGCTCCTACATGGTGACATCATGTAGGCATAGAGTATACGTTAGTACGTTAAATGTACTAAGTTTATAGGATGCAATGCAGCAAGAGATAGGCATCATAATCGAAATGCATAGAAATAGACAATAGCTAGCACACTAACAATATGACATGTATGATTAGTGTTAAAGTAAAACATGCTTACATAGGATAAATATACATGTAAGTAAAGATCATTAACTATTGATGGATGTCACACCCTACCACTCTTGGTGATTGAGGTACAGACCTTGTCAATAGGTTGGTGAATCATTACACCCTACCACCTTTAGTGCCAGAGTACAAACCCCCTGATAGGTTGATAGGTACAAACCCCCAACAAGGTTGGTGGATCAGCGCACCCTACCACCCTTGATACCAAAGTACAAACCCTTCGATTGGTTGATGGGTATAAACCCCCAACAAGGTTACCCGACGCATAACTCCCAGGTAGGGTATGGTCACATTCCAACACTATATAAAGTATCATATACACGCATTCATTTCATCATCATTTCATCACATCATCGTCATATCATCATCATATAGTTATTCAACTCATAAGACATGCATTGGACCTTCATTTCCTCAAGAAACCATAACCGAATATTTTATCAAATACTTAGACGGGGTATAGTGCTAGTGTAAAACCATATAATTCAAGAGTGAAATTATGGTAGGAAATTTAATGTAAAACCTTCAATAGATACCTGGTAACACCCTCAAGCAATTTACATCAAAACCCTTCATTAAATCTTACAATAGACCTTGGTTTCATAACTCAAAACATAGCAAAACAATCATAATTTCATGAGCTCAATATAGTGTGCAATGATTTTCATAACAAGATAGACCCAATTGTAGATCAACTTTAAATCATGAAAATTAGAGTAAAAAAAATCTTGGGTATCATGGGTGAAGGGAACCCATGAAAGAAAACCACATACCTTAGCTTTGGAGATGAACTTGATGAAGATTGGAGATAGAGACTTGAAGCTTGAGAGGAATTTCTTAGATCCGGATAGGGTTTTGTGACTTGAGTTTAGAAGTGAAATGTTGGCTAAGTATTTGATTGAGTATTGAGAAATATTTAGAATAATATGAGGGTCAAAAATGGTTAAGTATAGGCATTTTCAAGTTTGGGAACAGTTAAAAACTAGGCAAAATTTAATACTAGTGTAGGCCTTTAGTGCGCTCGCGCCAGGGGTGCGAAAAGCTCTCTGGAATTGCATTTTTGGAAAATTAAAATTGCTAATCATTTCCTCTTAAATCAGGGTTAGACCCATTTTCTACTCAAAATGACCCCTTGTTTAAGAATATGAAGTCAGATTTTTGATATCACGTACGAATTTTGAGATATATAAAAATTATGATTATGGGCACTTTTGAGGCATATTTTAAGGCATTTTTTGGGGTCGTTACAATATCACCCCTTGGAAATATTCATCTCGAATGTCAAAGAAATGTATATGAGAGACAAAAACATGACAATTTCACCCCACATAGAAATGCAATAATACACTTAAATATCATTTCAAAATCTTATCATAAGTGTAAAATCATCATGAATTTGTCAATTTAAACATGAACATATGCAATGATAAGGGGTTGAAATTAAGACTTGAGATCATATAAAGGACTTAAATCAATACCTTAGGCTTGAGTGGGGTATAAAAGGTAAGGATATCACTTTTACATGTCCGCTTCGGCCTCCCAAGTAGCACTCTCAACTTGTTGATTCCTCCAAAGGACCTTAACGGAAGCCACCTCTTTGTTTCTCAACCTCTTCACTTGCCTATCCAAAATATGAACTGGAACCTCTTCATATGTCAAAGTTTCCTCAACGACACCCACAATATCAAGAGGCTTAATGGCATTTGGATCACCCACACATTTTCTCAACATGGACACATGGAACACCGGATGGATAAAATTAATTTCTCTACGCAATCTCAACTCATAAGCTACCTTGCCAACCCTCTTCATGACTTCATAAGGATCAATATATATTGGGCTCAACTGACCCTTTTTACTAAAACAGACCACACCCTTCATGGGTGAAACCTTTAGGTAGACCCAATGACCGACTTTGAACTCAAGATCCCTTCTTCTTATGTCGGTATAAGACTTTTGATGACTTTGGGCCGTCTTCAACCTTTCTTTAATCATTCTAAACTTATCAAGAGCACCTATAACCCAATCTAGTCCTAACAAGGCCGCCTCATAAACCTCAAACCATCTGACCTGTGATCTACAACGTCTCCCATAGAGAGCCTCAAAAGGAGCCATACCAATACTAAAATGATAGCTATTGTTGTAGGCAAACTCAATCAAGGGAAGATGATCATCCCAACTACCTTTAAGCTCCAACACATATGCTCTAAGCATATCCTTAAGGGTTTGGATGGTCATCTCGGCTTGGACATCCATTTGAGGGTGGAAGGCAGTGGAAAGCTTAACTCTAGTACCAAAATCCCTTTGAAAGGACCTCCAAAAGTGTGAAGTGAATTATGCCCCACGATCTCATATGATGGACAAAGGAAGCCGATGCAACCTTAACAAGTTATGAATGTACAACCTTGCATAATCTTCAGCACCTCTCGAGCCATCTCCTACTCACCATTATCAACATGAGCTAGGCTACCCATGGACACCCTACTCAAGGGATCTGCCACCACATTTGCCTTACTGAGATGGTAATACACACTCATATAATAGTCCTTAAGAAGTTATAACTATCTCCTTTGCCTCAAGTTGAGATCCTTTTGAGTGAAGACATATTTTAGACTCTTATGATCGCTGAACACATCAACATGCACCCCATACAAGTAATGACGCCAAATCTTTAAAGCAAACACAATAGCGGCTAACTCAAAGTCATGGGTAGGGTAGTTCTTTTCATGTTCTTTGAGTTGTATAGAAGCATAGGTAATAACCTTACCATTTTGCATCAACACACAACCCAAACTGACCCAGGAAGCATCATAATACACAACAAATTCCTCAAGCTCATCCGATAGTGACAATAAAGGAGCAAACACAAGATTATCTTTCAATATTTGGAAGCACCTATCACATTTATCGGTCCACACAAACTTAACCTTCTTTCGAGCCAATTTTTTCATAGAAGAAGCAATAGACGAGAACCCATTCACGAACCTGTGATAATACCTCACTAGGCCTAAAAAACTCCTAATATCCGACAGGGTCAATGGTCTAGGTCAATTCCTAATTACATTGGTCTTTTTAGGATCTACCTTAGTACCATCCCCCGACACCATATGTCCTACAAAGGCAACCTCCCTCAACAAAAATTCACACTTTTCATATTTTGCATACAATTTCTCCTCCCTCAATCTTTGCAACACGAACCTTAAATGAGCCCTATGCTCCTCCTCACCATGGGAATAGATCAAAATGTCATTAATGAAGATCCCAACAAAGGAATCAAGGTAGGGTTTGAAGACCCTATTCATTAGGTCCATAAAGATGGCTGGTGCATTAGTCAACCCAAAAATTATCACCATAAATTTATAGCGTCTATACCTAGTCTGGAAGACCGTCTTTGGAATATCACACTCCCTTACCTTCACTTGATGATACCCAGACCGAAGATCAATCTTAGAAAAATGGTTAGTCCATTGCAATTGGTCAAATAAATCATCAAACCTTGGAAGAGGATACCTATTCTTGATGGTGACCTTATTGAGTTACCGATAGTTAATACACATCCTAAGGGATCCATCCTTCTTTTTCACAAACAACACCGGAGCACCCCCAAGGTGATTGGCTAGGTCTAATAAATCCCTTCTCCAACAAGTCCCTCAATTGTTCCTTTAATTCCTTTAACTCCATCAGGGCCATAAGGTAAGAGGAAATAGAAATGGGTTGAGTGTCGGGGAGGAGGTCTGTGCCAAAGTCTATTTCCATTTTAGGAGGGACATAGGAAGGTTATTAGGGAAGACATCAAGAAACTCATTTACAATCGGAACTGACTCTATGGGAAGAGCTTTAGATTCCACATCCCTAACCCTCACAAGATGGTAAAGATGCCCCTTAGAGATTAACTTATGAGCTTTAATTGAAGAGATGAATCTACCCTTGACCACCACATCTTGACTTTCCCACTCAAAGACGGGTTCATTTGGAAATTGGAACTTGACCCTACGGGTTCTATAATTAATAGAAGCATAGTATGCAACAACCAATTCATCCCAAAAATAATATTAAAATCAACCATGTCTAACTCAATAAGATCACAAGGCAAGATTTTATGCAAAATGCAAATAGAACAACTTCTATAAATTTTTCTAGCAATATAGATGCCCCAATAGGAGTAGACACCTCATATGACTCATGCAACAACTCGGGGTCAACATGGAACTTTTGGGCAACAAAGGGAGTAACAAAAGAAAGAGTGGCACCCGAATCAATCAATGTATACACATCAAAGTCAATGATTTTCAACATATCGGTGACAACATTAGAGACTTCATTAACCCCTTTCCTTCCATGCAAAGCATAAAATCGATTGTGCCTTAGGGCACCATCTTGTCAGCCACCTCTCCCTAAAGGAACCACATTAACACCTTATGGACGAACCTCTTTGCCCTTGTTACGATCTCGGGGGCAATCCACCTTTTTGTGACCCACTTCCTCACAACCAAAGCATACATTAGCATCTTTCAAGTATGAGCCACTATGCCTCTTACCACACCTAGGACACACCTAATTAGGAACCATAATACAAATACCTTAGGATCTTAGGAAGTCATTGGCAAATCTCCTATTAGAAGCATGAGAGGATCCTTGACCTTGGTGATCCGGATACCCTTTTGGAACTTACCCTCGAAATGGGCCCTCTTAGCCTAATGTCCCCTCCTCTTCCTCAATTTCTCCCTTCCATTTGCTTGGCAAAGGTCATCAAATGTGACAAGTCTATGTCACTAATCAACATGACGGACTGGTACTCTTCACTAACCAAGTTGGACACACCCATCACAAATTTATTCACCCTAGACCTAGAGTCTGCCAGCAAATGTGGAGCATATTTTGAAAGTCCGATAAACTTGAGGGCATACTCCCTCACACTCATAGACCCTTGTCTTAAAGTCATGAATTACACCATCTTAGCTTCTCTAAGTTCAAGGGGGAAGAACTAATTAAAGAAGGCCACCTTGAACTCTTTCCAAAGTATCATATAGTTGACTCCTTTTTCCTCCTTCCATTGATTGTACCATATTTATGCTATCTCCTTAAGTTGGTAGGCCGCCAACTCTACCTTATCCTCCAGCCTCATACCCATGATGGACAAAATTTTATAGACCTCATCAATGAACTCTTGGGGTTCCTCACTCACCTTTAACCCATGGAGTTCCAAGGGATTCATTCTCATGAAGTCTCTTACCTGAGAGGCTGGTGTAGGAGAATGAACGGCTTGGGCCCCTTGGTTGGCATTATTAACCACCACTTGTGCAAGCAAGGTGAGAGCATCCCTAAGCTCTCCATTGGCCGGTTGCTCCTCAGACGTGCGGGTTCGTCTTTCCTTCATATTATGCATGATCTAGCATAGCAAAAAACAATCATTAAGGGCCCTTACTTCAACTCTATAGCATGACTTAGAATCATGAAGAAGGGAAACATCTCTTAGAACATTTCGCAGCCCCCTAGTCATAGTTGTGGTGCACAAAACAACCATGAACAAGACTCTAATCAATGTGGTGTGTTGGACTTTGAGGATCTAACAACCCAATACTCTGATACTACCTTTGTCATGACTCAAGCCTAGGGCCTAGAAGTGATCGGTGAATGGGGAATCTAAAAGAACCCCCAAACAAGCCTCGTAGCATATCATTACATATTCTTGGTCATGGAAGCAATAGAATACAACAAGAAATAACAAATTGGGACAATCGGGGCTAAGGGAACACTTCCATATCATGAATAATAAGAGTCGATAGATGTCAACACTCATAGCATAGATACATAACATGTCCAACAATAACTCTACTACATAAATAAAAACAGGGGCCAAGATAAGCAACCAGGCTCACCCTTATAGTCAATAAATAAGTGAAAGAGGGATAATCTTAATACATAGCAGAAGATCATAAGTAACGTCCCCAGAATGGAGGACTCACCAACAAGCTTGAGAGAAGTCGTATTAGCCACGTGGAGGAGGATGATGATCAAGCGGCGCTCTGGTTCCTACATGGTGACATCATGTAGCAATAGAGTATGCGTTAGCACATTGAATGTACTAAGTATGTGGGATGCAATGCAATAAGATATAGGCATTATAGTCGAAATGCATAAAAATATACAATAGCTAAATACTAGCAATAGGACATGTATGATTAGTGCTTAAGTAGAACATGCTTACATAGGAAATAACATATATGTAAGAAGATACCATTAACTATTGGTGGATCATCACACCCTACCATCCTTAATTAGGTACAAACCTCGTCAATAGGTTGGTGGATCGTCGCACCCTACCACCTTGATGTCGGAGTACAAATACCCCAATAGGTTGATGGGTACAAACCCTTACAAAGGTTGGTCGATCATCGCACCCTACTACCCATGGTGCCAAAGTACAAAACCCCTGATAGGTTGATGGGTACAAACCACCAACAAGGTTACCCAGCGCACAACCCTCGGGTAGGGCATGGTCATATTCCAACACTATATAAAGAACATCATATACATGCATTAATTTCATCATTATTTCATCACATTATCATCATATCATCATCATATAGTCATTCAACTCATAAAACATGCATTGGACCTTCATTTCCTCAAGAAATCATAACCGAATATTTTATCAAACACTTAAAGGGTGTGTAGTGCTAGTGTAAAACCATGCAATTTAAGAGTGAAATCATGCTAGAAAATTCAATGTAAAACCTTCAATAGATACTTGGTAACACCCTCAAGCAATTTATATCAAAATCCTTCATCAAATCTTACAATAGACCTTGGTTTTATAACTCAAAACATAGCAAAACAGTCATAATTTCATGAGCTTCAATATAGTGTGCAATGATTTTCATAATAAGATAAACCCAATTGTAAATCAACTTTAAATTATGCAAAGTAAAGTAAAAGGAAACTTGGGTATCATGGGTGAAGGGAACCCATGAAAGAAACCCACATACCTTAGCTTTGGAGATGAACTTGATGAAGATTGGAGATGCAGACTTGAAGCTTGAGAGGAATTCCTTAGATCTGGAGAGGGTTTTATGACTTGAGGTTAGAAGTAAAACATTGATTTAGTGTTTGAATGAGTATTGAAAAATGTTTAGAATGATATGAGGGTGAAAAATGGCTAAGTATAGGCATTTTATCGTTTGAGAATACTTAGTCCCAAGACCTAAAAGTCTTGGACCAAAGTCAAAACTGGGCAAAATTTAACATAGTGCACGCCTTTGGCACATCGCGCTAGGGGCGCGAAAAACACTCTTAAATTGCATTTTTGGAAAATTGAAATTGCTAATTGTTTGCTCTTAAATTGGGTTAGGCCTATTTTGCACTCAAAATGACCCCCTGAACAAGAATATTAAGTCGGATTTTCAATATCACACACAAATTTTGAGATTTATGAAAATTATAATTTCGACAACTTTCGAGGCACATTTTTGGTACTTTTTGGGATCGTTACAATCTCCTATTTCTCGAGAAAGGGCAGGAGTTGGGCCTCTCCATGTAATCCTTGCTTGGGTATAGATAATGTTCTTATTCTTTTCCCTCTTGATCTCCAAATTTATCACTAGAAGCCTATGTTGATTGGAAATATTTTCACTCAAAATAACTTGGAAATTCTTACAAAGGTCTCTTTCGCTCTTCTGGAAGAGTAAATAATCAATCTGAGTCTTAGTTATCGTAGTGCGAAAGGTAATCAAATAATTTTTCCTCTTTGGAAAATATGAGTTAGTAATAACTAACTCAAAGGCTTTAGCAAAATCCAAGAGAGATGTCCCACCTCCATTTCTCTCTCAAATCCAAAGCCTCTATGAACATCGTGAAACCTGCTAGAAGTTGCACCAATTTGTCCATTAAAATCTCCCTAATGAAGATTTTTTAGGTATCTGGTATACCTCTCACAACCTCATCCAGATCTTCCCAAGAGAGCTATTTTACTTCTTTATCCAAGCCAACTTGAAGCGCATAGGCACTAACTATATTCACTACATGACTACTAGTTTAGCAGAAATCATCCTATCATTAATCTTCCTGACCTCAACCACATACTTCCTAAGGGCTTCATCTACTAGTATACCTACTCCATTTCTATCCTTAGAACCACTCACGTACTATGATTTAAATTTGTCTATGTCCCAGCTCTAGTACCAACCCATCTAGTCTCCTAAATGCACGCTATATTAATTTGTCTTTTCTTTAGACTCTTCACTAGCTCTATGGATTTCTCTATAAGTGATCCTATGTTGCACGTCCTTACTCTTATCTTAAGTAATCTCATGCCTCTCTTATTGTTATTACCCCTAACCTCCGACCCCAACCAACTACATGACCCCTAATTCAACATTATATCCCAATGTCACTAAACTAAGAACTAATAACTTACTAAACTACAACATATGAAGAAGATACAATCTCCTCCAAGTTCATAACCCAATGATACAAAATAGTAAAATATAAAGTATACTCTATAATAATTCAACAACCAAATACAAAAATCAAGATGAGTACATGAGATGCAAATGAATAAACAAAATAGAAACTATAAAAATATATGGTAACAGACAACACAATACAATGTGTAAGCTTACAAACTATAACAACAAAATAAAATATAATAATAACTAGTAAATATAGCAATATATGGTCAATCTAGAAATATATGGTAAAAGGCAACACAACAAGCAAGAAACGATAACACAATATGTAAAGGCAAGAAATAAACGGTAAGTAAAATGATACAATTAGTTAAAAATAGTAAATAAAAAGAGATTTAGAATATATCACTTGGAATTTCTAAACGTCGCCGAAAAATATTGGACTTGTCGGAGTCTAGATGAAACTGAAATCTTTGATTCTGGACGGGATCTCTTGTGGAGGTCACTGAAATCCGATTTCGTTATAGAAAAGGATTCTACTGGAGAGAGAATAATATGTCACTGGATTAATGTCACAAATATTATGTAAATACGCAAACCCTAGGAAAAATCTTGAACAACAAATCTTGAAGAGGAATGCTGCAACTTCAAGCGCTGCCACTGTGCGTTTTTGACACCACTGAAAATGAGATCAGTGTGATCGAGAGGTCATCAAATATGAAGAAGAAATCACCGGAGATAAATAATACTAAAGAAGTAGTCGAAGATCAGAGATCCGAAGACCTAGAAAGGTCACTGGATAATGCACGTTGCCATTTGTTGCAAGGAAATCACCAGAGCTGTGATGATTCATTGGGATGTTGAAATTTTTCTCTGATGATTCAATAAGATTTCCTTGTCGATGTCATCAAGAAGTTTGCGAGTTCACGTTAGAAAATTAAATGAGATTCAGTCATTGTCCTTTTTTTTTAAGAAAATATCAACTGAATAAAATATAGAATTTTATTATTTCAAAATAGAGAAATTATTTACGACAATAATATTAACAATTATAGTTGTTCATCACATGCCAATGTTAAGTCTTTAGTTACGCTATACTATAAAATATTTCTCCATGAAATTTATAAAAGAACTAGAGTTAAAATAATAACGTACCTTGTAAAATCCCACAAGTGGGTCTAAAGAGGGCATAATGTACGTAGACCTTACCACTACCTCATAGAGATAGAGAGGCTATTTTTGAAGGATCCTCATCTATAACATATCATCCTCAAAAAGCAAAACATACTAGATATGAAACAATAACTATAATATATATGGGCACAACTACTTCTACTAACCTACTATATCATAAGGCCTGATATCTTCCTACTAGTTGTCTAAAATTCTACTCTAGTACACACCCTCCACTCCTTTTTATCTAATGTCATGCCTTCGGTGATACAAAGTTTCATCATATCCTATATAATCACCTCCCAAATACTTTTTTGATCTACCTCTATCCCTCCGTGTAATATTTAAATTCAATCTTTCACACTTTCTAACAGGAGCATCGACACTTATTTTCTGCATATGCTCAAACCATCGCAGTCTCACTTCTCTCATTTTGTCTGCCATAGGGTTACCCCTAACTTCTCTTGAATGATGTCATTCTTAATATTATCCCCCCTGATATTTCTATATATCTATCTCAACTTAATCATTCGTGACATGCATCTTCTGAACATGTGAGTTTTTTATTAGCAACACTCTACCCCATATAGTAAAGATAGTCCAATAACCATTCTGTAAAATTTACCCTTAAGTTTAGGTGGTATCTTTTTATCATACAATACTCTGCCCTAATACGATGTGCTACATCATCGTCATTATTGCTACTACTCTAGATGGTAGACCCAAGATATTTAAAGGATTCTCTCTTGGAAATAGGTTGAGTCGCAAGCCTCAGTTCAGTGTCTGTTTCATCCTTGTCAACACTGAATTCACACTACAAGTATTCTATTTTGATCCTGCTCAATTTGAACCCATTAGATTGTAAAGTATGTCTCCAAACCTCCAGTCTATCATTAGCTTTAATTCGAGTCTCATCAATCAGTATTATGTCATTTGCAAATAATATAAACCATCACTACTAAAAAACAGTCAAGAAGCGACACAAAAAAGCGATGGACTCTGTCACTTTTTTGGCAAAAAGCGATGTAAAAGTGATGCAAATGGCTCCAACGTTGCTTTAAAAGCGACGGACAGCAACAAAAAAATAAAAAGAAATTTAAACAAAGCGACAAACAACCATCGCTTTTTTTGTTTTTTTCTTCAAATTTATTTTGCTATGACCTGCGTTGCAAATTTTAAAAAAAATAATATTTTTAAAATAAATAAAAATAAAAAAAGTGACGGGCTTCCATCTCTTTTCTGGGTTCTTAAAAAAAAAAATTCAGAAAAATAACGAACTAAGCGATGGACTTAGCTACCCTGTCCATCGCTTTTCTGAAATTTTTAGGATAGCAGAAACCTTCAATTTCTGCTGCTACCTGCATTATTATAATACAAAAAATAAAATCTTCCAAAACTGGTTCAATATATCAGCACGACACAATCAACAACAGCTAAATCATTCAAAATACGTCTTACTAAACACAATTAAACATAGAACATAGAAATTCATAATTTACAGAGTTTTAAATAGTATCAAAGTTCAACAAAAATTCTAAATTGTCCAAAACTAAAATAGAAGGGAACTAAGGGCTATTTTCAACAAAATCATC
>JAOTQJ010043643.1:0-14985 GCA_025642045.1 Solanum sejunctum
AGAGCACTTAAGAACAAGTGGGTATACAGATTGAAGTATGATGAGAGCAGCTCACAACCAAGGTACAAGGCAAGATTAGTTATGAAGGGTTTCAATCAGGATAAAGGCATAGACTTTGATGAGATATTTTCTCTAGTTGTGAAGATGTCCTCTATTCGAGTTATACTTGGAGTAGCTGCTAGCATGGATTTGGAGATTGAGCAACTTGATGTGAAAATAGCATTTCTTTATGGTGACCTTGATGAAGAGATATACATGGAGCAACCTGAAGGCTTTCAGGTTAAGGAAAAGGAGAACTTGGTATGTCATTTGAAGAAGAGTTTGTATGGTTTCAAACAAGCACCTCGACAGTGGTACAAGAAGTTCGAGTCCTTTATGGTTGAGCATGGCTTCCACAAAATACATTCTGATCATTGTGTCTTTGTGAAGAATTACTCTGAAGTAACTTTCTTATTCTCCTTTTATATGTAGATGATATGTTGATTGTTGTCCAAGACACTAAGAAAATTGCTAACTTGAAGAAGTCATTGAGAAAGTCCTTTGAAATGAAGGACTTAGGCCCTGCTAAAGAGATTTTAGCCATGACAATTACTCGTGATAGAAAGAACAAAAAACTTTGGCTATCATAGGAGAGATATTGAGAAGGTGCTTAACAGATTCAACATGAGCAATGCTAAACCCTTGAGCTCTCCACTTGCAGGACACATGAAGTTGAGTATGGATCAGTGTCCTTTAAGTGAGAAAAAAAAGGAAGAGATGAATAAGGTGCCTTATGCTTCTGCCGTGGGCAGTTTGATGTATTTCATGGTATGTATGAGGCTAGACATTGTACATTCAGTTGGAATTATTAGCCATTACATGTTGAATCCAGGTAAAGAACACTGGGCAGCCATGAAGTGGATTCTCAGATATCTTAGAGGTACCTCCAAAGTTTGTCTATGTTTTGATATTGGACAACGTGAGTTGTCTGGGTACACAGATGCAAATATGTCTGGAGATGTTGATACTGCAAAGTCTACCTCGGGAGACTTGATGACATTTGCTGGAGCTACAGTTTCATGGCGATCAAAATTGCAAAAGTGTGTTGCTTTGTCCACTACTGAGGCAGAATATATAGCAGTTGTTGAGGCAGGCAAGGAATTATTATGGATAAGGAATTTTCTTGAGGAGCTTGGTTTGAAACAAAAAAATTATCTTCTTCACTGTGATTCTTAGAGTGCCATCCACCATGCCAAGAATATCGCTTTTCAGATTCTTGAACCAAACATATTAAGATAAGATATCATTGGATTCGAGAAGCTACGGAGGACAAGTCATTTGAACTTGTGAAGATTCACATAAATCATAATTGTTCATATATGTTGACCAAGACTTTGCCAAAGGAGAAGCTCGTGTTTTGTTGAGAGAAGGCCGATTTTCGATTGCTTACTCCATATAGGAGTGAGGGTGAGATTTGTTGGGAAATATCCCTCCTACGCGGAGGGAGTGTCCAATTAAGTTGGGTTTTTTTAATTGGACAGCATCTTAAAGCCCAAAATGTATTGTTATCTTTAAGCCCAAATATGTTGTAATTTATCTTGGCCTATTTCACCAAATAGGCAGCAGCTAAAATATATTACAGCAGAAAAATAGAAAAAAAATAGATTAGAAAAAGCAGCAGATTATCAAATTAGAAGCTGCAGAAACAGAAAGCACAGTCACTATGCAGCAGCTTGATTTTCTTCCTAATCGAAGGCTAAATGGAGTCTGTTCATCCTCAAATTTTAGTGTGTTGTTCCTAACACTCTCCTATTCAACCCAAGAAACATTTTTTCATTTTGATGCCCAAAAGGTGATTTTTCTGACTGCATTTTTCAAACCTGTGATTTTTAAGTTTTTACTCTATTTTTGGTGAAATTGTTAATTGTTATCTTGCCAAGATTATTTTTTGATGATTGTATTTGCCTCTAGTGTTTACTAGAGAGGAGAACTTGTTGAACCCACTTGGTTTTTGGTGATTAACGGAAGTTTTCGGATCGTTGTTGAATGGTCCCGTGGTTTTCTCCCCGATTTGGGGTTTTCACATAAATTGCGAGTTCTCTACTTTATTTCCATTATTTTAATGATTTGTCGCTGCTGAAAAATTTTTGGAATTCATTGTGCCTTTGTCATTCATCTTGTTTATTTGGGGGAACGATTTTATTGCGCTTCCGTTGTGTTTCGTCGTTGCTTCCCCAACATTATTGTAAATTTATTGATATTAAATAAATGAGAATTGAAGGTGTACAACAACAACATACCCATTCCCACGAGAGCTACGTAACTTTATTAGTTTAGTTTAATAAACAATTTATTATAATAATATTAATATTAAATAATGAGCAGGTGAAGTAGTCTAGATCTCAATATTTCATGAATGAAGAAGATGATTTTAACTTTTACTTTTAATTTTTAAATGAATTTACATCATTTGCATATATATTTTACAAGACAGATTATATTACTTTCAATTTCATGGTAAGTTTTATCTATATATTTTTGGGGTGTTGTGCAATATTTTTTATTGATTTATATATGGAAAATGAATTTTTTTTATTGAACTTGCAAATTATTTGTTGATGAGAAATGATCCAATCTAATAATATCAAGATTTAATTTTGGAATTTTGAAGCATTTGTCCATGTGAACGTGCCATTTAAAAGCAAATATCGAAGATGAAAAATTTCAACAAAAAAAACAAAATGCACATTGTTTGCAAATATTTTTTAAATTTAAATAAATCTAAGCTAGATTGACCAGATTTATCCAACCTCAGGAGAAAACTACAAGGATAACTTTCGTCGTCCCCCTCCCCCCCAAAAATTGGTGAACTTCAACAATCTCAGATATTAGAACATTATTTATTACTGCTTATTTCTTATAGTTACTGCTGTATAGGTTGATATTTTACTACGTTATTATTCTATTTTTATTATTTTAAGAGTTCAATATTTTAGTTTTCCAGGTCTCTGGATAGTTTTGATGTAGGAGAGACTCTTATATTTGTTATGTATATAATCCAGCTTGTCACTGATTAATAAAATAATTTTTTTCATCTTGTTCAAGTCCTTATATGGTTTCAGAGCTCACATCTTAACTCTTTCGACATTTTTTTCAATTCTTTGACTACCACCACATGGCTAAGAATGACTAAAATACAAAGTCCACCCTAAGCAACAACTCTAACATTGTTGTTCAGTTTAATCCTGTGTCCCAACTGCCGATAAAACTTGTTGGCAACTATAACTTCTCTGGGACGACCAAGATTTCCATGCTAATGCATGGGTACAATCTGTTTGTCCATCTTGATGGCTCTTCTCCCACTCCTCCCACAACTGTCTAACACAAAATAGTAGAGAAGTGGCAACCCAACCTATAGCCTTTGGTTCCGTCAAGATCAATTGATCCTCAATGCCATCATGGCTTTTGTCAATTCGACCATTGCTATAACTGTTGCTGTTGCCACTTCTGCTAAACCTTCTTGGGACTGTTTGCACCTTGCTTATGCCAGCAGGTCCCAAACTTGAATGTTCGACCTTCCTAACCAGTATGCATATCTTTCGAAGGACTCCCGCCTAATAGCTGATTATCTCCATCAAGTGCGCTCTCTCTGAAATGAGCTCGCCACTTTTGATGCTATAATCACCAATGATGAGCTGGTAGTAAAAGTTTTGAGTGGTCTTGGGTCCAAGTTTTGGGAGATTTCTGTTGCTATTCAAGCAAGAGATTCCATCTTCTTGTATGATAAGTTGTATTTAAAACTAGTTGGTTATGACCTATTTCTCAAATATGAGGAACTGAAGAAACAAACTAGTGCCATAATTATTGCTATGGTAACTCACAACAAATCTATGATTTCCAACAATCGTACTGCTCGTTGATTTAACAACACCTTACAGTGGTGTTCCAACAATTGTACAACTTCTCTTGCACAAAGGTGCTACACCAATAACCCTATTCGTGTCACTTATGCAGTAAGCAGGGCTATACTGTGAATGTGTCACAGTCTCACAACCATTTGGATGCAAAGGCTAATTTTCTTTCATGAAACCTGCAAAAAATCAATAAATTGTTGACTCTGGTACTACTTATCATGTCACAAAAGAGTCTACGAATCTAGAAGAATGCCACGGTTCAGATGGGAGATGGTAAAAGAATTTCAATTTCTTATCATGGTTCTACTGAGTTACTTGCATCAAGTAATGGTTTTAAACTAACTAATACTTTGTGTGCACCTACTATCAAACAGGCATTCTTTTTTTTATCCAAATTTTGTCAAGATAATTTGGCTTCCACTGAATTTTTTTCATTTCTTTCTTTGTGAAGGACTTGAAACCACGGGTGATACTGGTCTCCAGCAAAAATAAGAATGGACTCTATGAATTATCCAGTTTCACAATTAATAAACCTACTATTCAAGTTTTCACTATGACGGTTCCTCGCCAAGTCTAGCATTATTGCCTTGGCCACCCTATTCAAGAATCTTGAACTTTATTTTGAATAAATTTTCTCTCCTACTTTCATCTTCAAACAAGTTTATTTTCTATAATTCTTGTTGTTCAAATAAAGTTTAGCATTTTCATTCAATTGCTTATTTCTAATTATTGTTGCTCCACTACAAATACATTTTAGTAACTTGTTGGATCAATCATTCGTCCTTTCCATTGATTAAAAAAATAATATTACTATATTTTTATTGATCAGTATACCAAGTATATTTAGTTATATACTCTTAAAAACAAACATAAAGTTCGAGACATTTTCTCTAAGTTTTATCCCTTAGCGAAAAAAATATTTTATGCAGAAAATTATATCTTTGTATACTAATGGAGGAGGTAAAACCATAAAGCTCTTGACCGATATCTCAATTTAAATAGAATTAAACACCTTGTATCACTCCCTCATACACCTCAAAGAGTGGCCATGGCGGAGCGTCGTCATCGATACATTGTTGAAACTGCGAAAACTCATTTACATGAGGCATCCCTCCCTTCAGGTTTTTGGTCGTTTGCATGATAACATGTAGCTTTTCTTATTAACAGATTGCCCACCCATATTTTAAACAATACATCCCCATATGAAAAACTATTTCGTGTTGCACCCAAATACGATTCACTTAGAACTTTTGGTTGTCTATGTTACCATTGCTTAAGCCTTATACCAACCATAAGATAGAGACTAGGTCCACTCCATTTGTCTATTTGGGCTTCTCACAAGTTCATTATGCACACCAATGTTTTGATCCCATTATTCTAAAAAAAAAATTCTCATATGATGTAAAGATTTTTGAAAATATTTTTTCTTTTCACATAATATTCTCACATCTTCAGAATAAATTTTTTATGCTCACGTGGGAAGTTGTTGACGCTCCTACAGATTCTCTAACTCAAATACTTTCACCTGATATTTCTCCAATTCTTTTTCCTCTTCTTGTTTGAGACATTCCTACTAGTGGCCAAGCTTGTGTGTCCATCACCTCTGACCAGAATCATGTGTATCCCATAGGTCCAGGTAATTCACTTTCTCAGTTTTTCCCTTCTCGTGCTTCCTTGAAGTGACCCCAAACTTTTGTCATGTTATATAATACAACCCCTATCATCACCGACACAAAACATAAACTCTATCACTTGCTTCTACAACCTATGTTGCACAACCAACAAGTTTGTCTTCAAATCCTCTACCCTCATCACCTTTTTCTCCCTACCTCCTCCTCAAACTCAGCCAATGACTCGATCACAAAACAATATTTTCTATCCCAAGAAACCATTTACTTACCTTTTCCAACTTTCTACGAATGTTGCCCCTACACTTTTAAGCAGGCTCTATAACACTTAAAGTGGAGGCCAACTATGAAAGTTGAATTAATCAAACATGGGAATTAGCTCCTAAGGATTTTATTAAGAATGTTGTTGATTGTAAGTGGATTTATAGGATCAAAAGGAAAGTCGATGGTTCAGTTGACAGGAACAAAGCTCAATTAGTTGCTAAGGGGTTCACTCAACGTCCAGGTCTTGACTACTACTTGATGTGCTGTCAAATTACAGCTCATTTGATGCCTAAAACAAGGGATTTTGTGATTTCTTGAAGCGACTTTTTATAGTTTTTATGTATTTTTGTGTTGATATTGTAAAAAAAATTAGGTTGTCATAATTTTAAAGAAATGTTGCAGATTTTGCTAAAGCATAGGTCGTACGATCCCACCTACAAGTCATAGCCCAAGGTATGAGCCGTAGGGTGGTGTCATCATAAGAATCAGAGACCAAAACTTTAAAAATCTGCCAAGGGAGGGTTACTCCTATGAGCCCAGCCTATGAGTCGTAAGATACACTACAACTCGTACAGATGGACTCATAACAAGAATCCGAGAACCAAAATATTGGACTAAAAAACTGAAGACCAAGACTACGAGACCAACATATAAGTCGTAGCTCAAGAAATGACTCATACCTATGGTCATTTCTATTCAGTCCAAGATGCTAAGATCCTGATATGAGAACCCGACTATGACTCGTAGTCCATCCTACGAGTCGTAACTACAAAGTTTATCAGATGCCAACTGTCTTTTCTGCATAATTTTTAGGGTTATTTTGTACATACTATAAGTAGTGTAAAATTAGGTTTTAAGAGTAGAGGAGAAAAAACGTGAATTGACACTTGAGAAAGGAACTTTTGTCTTTGAGCTCTAGAAATTCTCCGAAGAATATTTTAGGGTTTCAACTTAGAATATTATTTTCCCTTTTGAAAACACATTTTTGGGTATTGCAAATCTTGTACTACACACTTTGGAAGTTATCAAGCTTGTGAGTTTGCAATTTGGGTGTCTTCACTTTAGTTGGAGTTAGTAAAATTCTCAACTATTCCTATTACTTGCATTTTTGCGTGTTTTATCTTAGCCTTGAGTAGCTAAGCACCCACAACTTGGGGTTGTCAGAACCATATGAGTAGTTGATTTGAAATGACCTAGGTTTTATGCATTTCTATGATTGGGATTTTGCATATATTGTCTATTTCCCTTCGGTATTAATGTTGTTTAGTAGTGGCCAACACCAGATCCTGCCTACTATCACTATCCCGACTAAGGTAGTGTCAAATACGAAAAGGGAAGTAGATGACAGGATTTGGTTGATATGTTTCCGTCTAATCGACCAAACTTGACCAAGAGGAGGTTGACTGGGACAATAGGTAATAGTTAGTTGGCACGCCATGGTAGCCGACCAAGCACTATGGTGAAATTCGACCTTCACCTTCACAAGAGGGCTGGAAGAACATAAATTACCATCTGTCATGTCATTCATCAATTGTAGTTATGTTATCTAGGGTATTTGAGTCAATGAGCCACAATAAGCATAATTCCCAAGTTGTCCCCTAATTTGAGTGTTTACTCATATTTTAGTTAGTGTTTATTTTATCTTTGTTTTTCGAATCACATGAACCCCCCATTTAGAGATTGTAGTTATAGACACTAGAAATGATTAGTGGTGAATTCTTGTAGTCAAGCCTTGTATTCCCTGTGAATTCGACCCTAACCTTGGTTTGGTTAATAACTGATAGTGACCGCTTTCTTATTGGAGCATAACCATCAACATTAAAAATTATGGCGCCCTTGCCAAGATATACGGCTAGATTTTGACTTGAGTTCACGAGTAGTTAATTCTAGTGTTGATTTATAGAGTCTCTTGTACTCTACTTTTGTTTTGTTTTTGTTGTTTGATTTCTATTGCAAGGCGTACTAGGTTGTATGCCCAACAGAAGGAGCCAAGGCAATCCCTTAGCTCCACTAAATTTGGAGATTCATAAACTACCAAGAAGGATGGCTCAAGTAAATAAGGACATTGAGGTTGAGGAGGATATACGCGCGAATGAGGAAGACTTAAGAAGAGAGGAGAATCCACCACCAAAGGTTTACTAGCCACAGCTTAGAGATTTCAATGCAAATGCTTACGGTTCGAACCGATACTAACTAAACCCTATGGCAATGGATTTGGCTGACTCTATAGTATTGTCCCCCTACCAGTAGATACTAAGTTTGCAGTCTCAAGTGGATTGCTCTAGATACTCTAAAACTGCGGTCTATTCACAGAGCTACCATCAGAATATACCCGTCGTCATCTCCAAAATGTTGTCTTTATGTGCAAAAGTGTCATGGGGACACAAAATATTTCTATTGATGTTGTTGGATTGAGGGTGCTTCCATTGACATTGACTGGCAATGCAACTATATTGTTGTCTGAGATTCTTCCGGGTACTATCACGAGTTGGGATGAGCTACAGAGTGTGTTCCTGGAAAGATATTTTCCAAGGTCAAAGAAACTAAAACTTAAGGACCAAATTAACAACTTTGAGAAATTGTCTGGAGACTCTCTTAACACTACATAGGAGACACCAAATGCTTGAGAGATCATAAAATTGTTGATGACGCTTTGGTCGAGATCTTTTATAGAGCACTTGATGATAATAGCAAAGCATGTGCCAACACAATCATGGGAGGTTTTTCTCTTGATCAACTATTTGAATTTGTCACTGAAAGAATGGAACAAGTAGTGAAAACCAACCGAGCATGGGGCAAAAGTGAGAGGGATACAACAAAGAGCTCTTGTGCGGTTACCACAAATAATGGGCAAGCAAAGGTGCATGAAGAGATTACGAAACAACTTGCTAAACTCCATACTAGCATGGACTTGGTTTTAAAACAAAATCAAGCAAGTGTGTAAGTAGTAACCCATCAATCCCCAAGGACTCCAATTTATGATGATCAATTCTTTGATGAGTATGCATGCTTTGTGAGCAACCAAGCGGCGGGTTTCTAAAACAACCCCAAAGGATCCAACTCGGATTTTTGGAGGTAAGGTTATGGGAATCAAGGTCAAAACTTCAATCGAAAAAAAGCATACAGAGATAATAGGGGCAGATACTATGAAAGAGAGAGAATGCCAGACGCAGAATAGGGTAGAAGCGAAGGCTACTAGAATATTCCCTATGTGCCATCACATAATTGTGATGCTGCATCAAGTAGTTCGAGGATTGAAAAAATGATCGATAAATTCTTGAAGAGGGCAGATCACCATGATGAGACTTTAAAGAGGATAAAGACCGCTATTTCAAGCATAAATCAGAAAATAGAGTCTCATTCCGGGGCAATCAAGCAACTTGAGCAATAATTCAGAAAAGTGTCTATACAGTTGAACCAATGCCAGAAAGGCACCTTATCAAGCAACACGGTTCAAAATCCTAAGAATGAAGGGCATTGCATGGCTGTGATGAATCAAAGTGGCAAAAGCACTATGGATCCTTCTATGCTTATTGTTAATAATGAAGTTGAGGAAAGAGACATTGATAGCAAGGTAATGAGTGTGGAATAAATTCCAAGGAGCAGGGGAGTGGAGGACCAAGAGCTGGGAGAGCAAGAGAAAGCCAAATCAATCACAAAACCACCTTCTCCTTTCCCACAAAAGCTCAAGAAGAAGGAAGAAGATGGTAAGTTCAAGTAATTTTTGTCGATGTTAAAGCAACTATCCATCAACATCCCTCTTTTAAAAGCATTGGAGAAAATGCCCGGATATGCTAAATATATGAAGGATTTGGTAACCAAGAAACGCACTCTAAGCTAAGAGCTCTCACAAGAGCTCCAATAATATAGTATGATCATGACCAAATGCCTAGTGTAAAAGCGTGAGGAGCCCAGCGCATTACCATCCCTTGTACTATTGGTGACGTTGAATTCGCAAGAGCATTGTGCTATTTGGGAGCTAGCATCAATCTAATGCCTCTTGCCATATTCAAAAGACTTGGTCTTGGCACTCCTACCCCCATGAGGATGAGGTTACCCATGGCCGACCGAACAATTTAAAAACCTAAGGGAATCCTATTGGATGTGCTTGTTAAAGTTGATAAATTCCTTGTTTTGGCGGATTTCGTGATCCTTGACTATAGGGTTGAATTTTCTGGCCACTGGGAGGGCGGTAGTGGATATGGATTCGGGTCAACTCTAATTTTAGGTGAATTATGTTGAGGTTGTGTTCAATATTCGCCAATCCATGAAATATCCAGATGAGTTCAAGAGCTAAGTGTGGGCCCTTGATGATTATTGATGAAGAAAGATGACAAAGTTGAGCCACGACATTAAATAAGGCGCTTCTTGGGGCAACCAAAGCATTTTGCTAATCATTTTTTTGTTTGAGACTTAAAGTAGTAGTACTAGTGGTTTGTTTTAAATTGAGAGACAATGATGCAAGTGCAATATTTTTGAGGACTGCTGTGATTTGAGACTTGGTGTGCAGGTAAGAATTAGAAGAACTAAAGATCTACAAAAAATTTGGACCTGGAGCAGCTCCTACGAGCAGGCCTATGAGTGATAGTCTGCACTACAACTTGTAGTCATTCTCCATAGAAGAATCAGTGAGCATCTGAAGTTGACACATACACTACGAGCCAACCTTAAGATTCATAGGATCCCCTACGAGTCGTAAGAGGGGTTCATAGTGCCCAGGTACAATTTCTAAATTTTTGTTTTATGTTGGATCAGGCACGAGACTAGGACCTATAAGCCATAAGATGACCTACAACTCGTAGTTGGGGTCTCATGGACCCAATCTTGTCATTTTAAAACCTGACTCGGTTTGTTATAAAAGGGGGTCAAAATAATCTTTAAACCTAATTCATCAAATTTCTAACCCTAAAGATGATGGAAAATCATTTTCCATCCATCTTCGACCAAAATTTCTGACTACCCACGTCATTCTCTGGCAAAGATTCCAACAAGGGTACTAAATTCTAGGTTTTTCACGCGAAAATCATCCCTTCTTCCTTTGGTTCAGCTTTCGACTCAATTTGTAAGATTTTTTATTTCATTCTTTGATTATTATTGATAACCTTGTTCCCTACATGATTATAGGTTTAGTTTGATCATGATTGAGTATACCAAACATTGCTTTGCTGAGCTAAGCTTGGAATCTAGGGTTTGTTGGCTTTGAGAATGATTAAGTTGTTGATTGAGCCTTGTTGAGGGTTATGAATGGATGGTTATGAGTATGAAATTGATAAATTTTTGGATTGTGTAATTGTTGTTGACATAAGGTTGGAATGGTTATTGGAGTTGATATTTAGATAGTATGGGTGTGATTGCTTATGTTTGAGCATGTGAGTTGTGATTAAAACGTCGTGAATGGTGATTACACTCCTTTGGAATATTGTATGATTATCAAGTATTGGTTTGGAATGTGTTTTATGTTTGGTATGCTTGGCAAATTGTAAAATTAATTTCGACTCCTAGGGTTAATGGTCGTTTTGAATTACCAATGTTAGTTTGGAGTAGAATATGCATCATTTAGTCTTGCTTTATTCTCTTTTTCTTAAATATGCTGAGATTTGGTGATAAATTTGTGCCTTGAGTGAGAAATGAGTACGCATTGTAGGTAAGCCTATGTACAGTTACGAGGCAGTCTTATGACTCATAAGTTTCTATGTGGGTCATAATGGTCCCTCGTAGCAAGCATCATTCCCCTATAATTCCTTCACATTCGTACGAGACCAATATATGACTCGTAGTACCTGGTACGACTCGTAGTGGGGTTTTTGTAAACTTAGATGAATTTTCAAAATGTTTTTGGAACTAGGTACGAGACCAGGGCTATGACTCGTAGGCCATCCTATAAGTTGTAACTATGTCTTATATATGCGATAGAAAGCATTTATAAAGGGATAACTAGTTTTACAAGTCAGTATATGACTCGTAGTTCATCCTACTAGTCATAACTGCACTCGTACATGCACATTTGCAGTTGCATCAGTTCTTGTTTTCCCTTTATTTAGTTTTGTTCTTTATTATGTGTTAAGTAAGTAAATAGTCTTAATGCTCATATGGATTGTTGGTTCTATTTAAAATATCATGCCACCCAAAGACAAAAAGGCTATCCAAATGTTCAGGCATAGGCTAGTGGATGAGTCTTCTAAGACTGGGAAGTCCAAAGGTTCAGTTGAAGTCCACAGGGTCAGGATTGACCCTTTTGCCAATGTTCCTCAAACTCGAGCCCATATAGCTTAGGAGCCTATGGAAGTTACAAGTACCTTCCAGTCTGAATAGGAGGTACAAAAAGTGGAGAAAAATGACTCGAGGAGTAATTCACCTCAAATGACTGCTACACATTCCAGCTCTAAGTTAGAGCCCGAGTGTACTTCTAACCCTGAGTAGGAAAAGGGCTAGTCTCAGCCCCTGATTAACCTCATATGGTGTGTTGCGAGCATGAAAGAGATCTACGACCAGGGGCTAGAATAAGGGCTTGGCAAGCCAGTCCGTTAATTTCATGAGAAGTCCAGGTTAAGCACAATGGGGTTAGACAGAGTACCTGACTTGGATATAGGATTGGATGAGCATGGGCTCTGTTGGACTATGCAGTAGCTAGGCAAATATGCCTCTTTGGTGGTTTGTGAGTTTTATGTTGTATACCTTGTTATACCTCGTCGGGGGCTGCCAAAAAACAAAAAGCCAATCGAGCAGTCGAGGCTATGAGTGGTGACACTTAGGGGAAGGAAGGTTAACATTTCAGAGGAGTCAATCCGCCGAGTACAGTTTGCGCCCACTATAGAGTACCCTAGTTGACTGCTGAGTATGATAGTTGAATCGATAAAATAAGAAGAGTAGTCACTAGGAAGGATATTGGGGTTAGGATGGAGTTGTTATGGTGGATTGTGAGTCAGATCTGCAATTTGATTGTGGAGCCTACATGGATCAAAAACCATACGGGCTCGATTATGAAGGCACACCTGTTATTTCAGGCTAAGCTTTGGTGCTACTCGCTGGCGTATTAGGCTAACTTTTGCGGATAATGTGATCATCCTTGAGAGGGATGTATTATTGGCTAACATCCTAGCTGGTAATTCTATTGATTGGGTTCGAAATATATCAGAGCAGATTCCCAAGGCTGCAGCTCGGACGTACACCTCACTGCCATTTCCAATTCTTATTCATCAACTATGTAGTGCAGCAGGTGTTCCCATAGATCCCCATCGAGACCCTTATATGGAGGCTACACGCACTATGGATCCTAGCCTGATAAAGGTTAACAAGAACCAATGGCCTTACCATGCCCAGCTCCTCTTATCCCAGAGCCTTTCCTAGTAGATCCTTAGGTCCCAGGTTCACCTCTAGCTACTACCGGCATTATTCCGGCTATTACAGAGCCTACACATGTGACTGAGATCAAGTCGACACCTTTATCCAACACTCCATCACCAGCAGCTCCCTCTTTATAGGTTGACCCTCTTTTCTCTACTATTGTATTTCATGTTTTATTGCACAAGGTTACTAAGCAGAGGGGAGGCTTCGTGAGTTGTCAACACAGGTTTGGCTGTTGATTGATCAAACTTTTTGGGTCTCTGAGGAAAGGATAAAGGCATTTGCTCGAGACTTAGTTGATGGTAGAGTCCAAGCAATTAATGCACCAGTCGATGTGTTAGCTCGAGAGTGCTAGGCCAGCCGATATGAGTGTGGTGACTGATGAGTTAGACAGGTTCAAGTTCAATTTATTATAGCTATTGGCAGCACCTATTTTAGCCCTAGAGGTAGCACTGGGAGGTGACGAGGCCCTTGATTGGCTTGCAGACCATCCAGACACCCAAGGGAAGAGAGCCCTTGAGCATGCTGACCCAAATCTAGCTCCGAATAAGTCAAGTTAGGAGGAGGAGGCCATACCAGAGGACGTGGTGCAGGTGTCGCTTTTATTAGTGGCTATGCAGAGATAGAGAGCATAACACACCCTGCCTGGAGAGGGTACTTCCAACATTGCAGCATAGGAGTGAAGATAGCCCCAAGACCTCGCTGATCAGACCGAGACTGGTGCATGAGCACCAAGATGTTTGACTTTTCTTGACCCCTGTTTTATCTTGACATTTTGTATACTTTGTTCTCTTTTTAGACAATCTTATTTTTATGTGGTTTTTTGTGGTGTTTCAATTATATTTATGTTGGATGTTATTTTTTACTTTTACTTTGGATGTTTGTTTTTGTTTTTTAATATATATATGTTATAATGTTTTTTCTTGTTTTGTCTTTACTTTTAGGATAAAGTATCATCTTTTGATGGGGTGGTGGAAGTTATGGATTAAGGTGAAGTCTGAGTAGCCTCAAGTCCATAACGTTTCCTATTTTTGATCCCAAGATTTTCTTGCCATGTTTCTTTTTCCTTATAGATATTTATTTTTCAGTTGAATCGGCATGTTTTAGGAAGTATAGATAATTTGTAAATGCAAAGTAATGTTATCTTGTGGCATATATGTAGTTCTTAAATTTTCTTTAAACTTTTGATGCTAATTTGGGTACCCTCAAAATTTTTGAGGTTGTGAGTATTGATACATTCATATGTTTTTGAGTATCTCGCAATGTCTACGCTAATATTATGAAGGTACCTTGAGGCTGAAAGCATGACCTGTAAGTCTATACTTGATTGTGGAAGCAATTGTCATGTGTGTTATGAGCTTATCTTGCTGTATTTATGCATTTTGTATGGACTCAGAACTTGCCCTTGTACTTTAAGCTTGGTGCAGTGACTTAGTTGATTTGGAGGTGATCTTAGGCCTTTATTCTGATAGAAAGCACACTTTTGCCTAAATTGCCTACCAAATTAACTAGTGAATCCCTTGTTCCGAATGTTTGAGCTCCTCATGCACTCATTCTTTCTTGACACCTTGCTAAGTTAACCTTATTTGATGAAATACTCTGATATTGGCCTTGATCTATCCTTGAACATGTGAACCTTGATTAAGGCTAAAAACCTAAGTTGAGGGTGGCTACAATGGTGGCCCTGGTTTGAGACATAGATATTGTCACGCCCCAAGTTGCCATTAGGGCTGACTAGCACCCATTGCCGATAAGGCTCGGGAGAACCAACCTTTATCTATGCACTTTGTATACATGTTATAAGCAGTTTCTATGTTTGGTATGCTTCTAAGAACATAAATGGTAATAATCTAAAA
>JAOTQJ010043782.1:0-50549 GCA_025642045.1 Solanum sejunctum
GGTTCTATTATTCCGAAATCACTTTAAAAATTGTTTTGAAGTCTGTTTAGTGATGTGTATGATGAGAAATTAAGCAAGTTCCTTGAAATATCTTTTATGTGTGAAGTTGAGCGATTTTGACAAATTTCATAAATGAATAACTTCTTGATTTCAAAAATGAATGTTTTGTATATTACTAAGTTTTTGGAACTAGTTTTTACGCATGTGATTCTCATGACTCTATTCGTGCCAATTTTTAGTTTCGCTCACCGATTCCTAGGCCGATTATATCATGCTTATGTATAACTATATCTATATATGTATATATATTCTGATGTAGGTTGGATACGGCAGGTCGGTTTGCCCATGGGCCGACTTTGCTTAGTTTGGAGACATAAGGAGCTGGGCTTGGGATATGTTGGTATCATGACGTGTGGGTTCTTGGCCCCTTTGCCCAGGCCCACATGATTGCATGGCCCCTTCGCCTTGGCTTACTTATATAATGGGCATGATGACCTTTACATATGATGATAAGCGACTGTCTAGCCCCTTCGGCTCGGCTCACCTATCCTATGACGTGAGTGCGTAGCTCCTTCGCCTCGGCTCACCTATGTTACAGTTAGGATTTTAGTTAGAGATTTTGGAGATTTTTGGTGTTATACTGTGGTATGGTGCGAGTTTGGAAGTCACCATCGTTCCCATCCGATATGCATTATTTTGATATTTTAAATAAAGAAATATTTTGATGTTTACATACAAGTTTGACTTATATATTTCGTTCGAATTATTACTCTCACTTACATTTCGTGCTTTTCGCTTTACAAATTTGGTATGTTTTTTATATTGACCCCTTTCCTTCGGGGGAGGGGAGGAGCTGCGTTCATGCCCGCAGGTACCAACGTACAGGTTAGAGAGACTTCTTCCTAGGATCTCTGTCTACCGTTGAAGTGCTCCCTTTGCATCAGGAGCAGATCTTTTGGTATATACATGTACATATACTTTCTGTATTTTGCATTTATGTATATTCGAGGTTATGATAGGGCCCTGTCCCGTCCTATGATTCAGTTCGTATGTGTAGAGGTCTGTAGATACATGTGGGTATGGAATATTATGTTTGTTACGACTTCGTATGTATGATACGTTTGTTGGGTGGTTCTACCGCAGCGGTGGCCTTGTCGGTCCACATATATATATATATATATGTATGTATTTTGATGTTTGTTGTTTGCTGGGTTTGCTTTTTGCAGGTGTAGTTACTCAGTAAAACAGAGGAAACTCTGTCGATATTTTGATAAATTTCTTAGCTATTATAATTGGAAATTCGGTTTAGTGTTTGTCTGGGTGCCCAATTGGCACTAATAATGATCCCTGGGTTGGGTCATGACAACATTCATTATTGGAGCGTCACTTTCTTCAATGTGACATTTACATCGTTATTGAAGCGTCACTTCCTTTAACATGATATGTTAAATTGGAACACTTACTTCAATGCGATTGGTGTGCTACTTTGGATCATCTTTTCCTTCATGAGTAGTACTCCTAAAATAGATCATCATCTCCTCGATATGACATGTTAAATTATTTTTTCATGAATTATATTCATATTTGTGTTCTATTTATTACTATCAAATTTTCCCAGTTATTACAATATAAAGGAGTGGACTACTTCAATAAGGACGTAACAAGTTCAAATTGGAGATTATACCAGTAACTGGGATATAATTTTTGAGGAAGACCTCCAAAATTCTGCAGCTTCCACCACAGTCAATGCACTCTTGCTTTAAGGTTAAGTGTTTTGTTAAATTGTTTTTTGTTTGTCAACTTTTTTTGTCCATGATCTCTTTCATCAATCATACCTAAAGAAAGGGACAACTGTTGATATCTAATCTTGGCCTAACTTTTTAAAAGTTCAAACTTTTATATTATTATTTTTAGTTCTAGTTAAAACATTATTTTGTGTTCAATTACATGTTTTTGTTTATTTTATTTGTTATTTTATTTATTTATTTATGGTTGATTATATTTGTTTGATTAATTTTAATATTTTTAATGTAATATAATAATTTATTTTTCTTGTCCAGATATAATTATACACAAATAGGTTTCATTGGCCCATAATTTAGGCCCATATCTTTCTAGCCCATTTGGTTTTGAGATGAAATGTGTATATAACCTTCACTTTGTTACAAAATAGGGTACAAAAATAGATTACTTATTTTAATTCTAAAAAAATATCCTAAAAATGGTGTCTTATTCTTATTTTATCCAGGCGGCGGCTACCGGAATCCGGCGGAGTCTCACCGAAAAACACCCATCTAGCCCCTCTCTCTTCTTCTTCCTTTCTTCCTCCCGCCATAGCCACCCTCAACCAACCAAATCCCCATTTCACCTCAAAACCACCAGCACACAACAACAAAACACACCTGATTAACCTATTGGAAACCTCCATCACAAACCTCCAACATCAACCACGTATCAGAACGCAATGATGCCCAAAACCACATGAAAATACACCCTAAACAACACAAAAAACAACCCTCAAACTAGCATGAAAACCCACCCATAAACCCACTAAAAACCCCATATACATCACCCATAACACCACCCGAAAAAGACACTTTTTCAGCCACCAAATAACGCTGAAATAGCCCCATTTCTAACCTAAAAATGCACCAAAACCCGACCAACAACAACCATAAAATAACCCAAAACCCTTTTTATATTTCCTTTTGTTCTAGTAAACAAGTCGCTCCTTTTGTCCCCAAAACCCAGTCGAGAAATTCTCCAAAGAAGCAACACTAAACCCCAAACTTGTCTTTCCTATTTCTCCATTGTCCAAGACCGCCAATTCAGGTGGTCGCAAGCAGAAGAAGCAGAGGAAGGGAAACTAAATGGAGAAGATACTAACTAAGGCTACAAGGACGTCTACCACCGCATCCCTATGACATCCCTATAACTTGAGTTCAAAGCCTCGTTTCCTTTAGAACTATGTGCTTATTATTTAATTACGCTCTTTCGAATTGATGATTTGTATGTGGATGCTATAAGGCTTGTTTGGGTACTCTCGGGTTCTCATTTTCCATGTCATTCCTAGGCCCTAGGCCGGGGTTGTAACAAGCTTAGTATCTGAGGATTAAGGGTTTAAAATGATCCTTAGAGTCCAACATACCACATTGAGTAGAGTCCTATTCATAAGTGTGAACTGCACCACACTTATGAATGGGAGGCTGTGATGGCTTTTTAGGAAATATATCACTTCCTTATTTCTTACGTCATGCTATGGACCACGTCTTAAGACTTTCTAACCTTGAAAATGTACTTGATTCCTTATAGAAGATAAATCTAGGAAGAGCCTCTATATTGATGTAGGCCCGGATTAATGAGGACTAAGTCCCTATAGGGGAGCTGGTTACTCAGGTTGAATTCTAGACTGCCTTTGCCATGCTAGGTCAAATAGTGACGAACCAGGCTAGATAGGCTAATCCTCTTCCTCATGACTCAACTCTAGCTGCTAAAGTAAGAGATTTTACCCGCATGAATCCTCTAGAGTTCTATGGGTCGAAAGCTGATGAGCATGCCCAAGACTTCATTGACGAACTCTCTAAAGTTTGACTATTATATTGGTGAGTTCAAAAGAGAAAGCTAAACTAGCTACTTATCAGTTGAAGGATGTGGATCAAGTGTGGGACACCCAATATTTGATGGAGACAGTTGGTTATGATGGGGTCGATTGAGAAGAGTTTAATTTATCTTTCTGGACCATTTTTGTAATGACCCGATGAATACCCCAAAAATTTTGGTGAGATTAAAATGGAATTTTCAACTCAAGCTAAGTTCATTTGCAAGCTTTCAAATCAAACTCATTTATATATTTTTAGGGTCATCCGGTGTTGGGATATACTATTAACCATGTAATTGTATTATGGTATTTGAATCCCTTGTAAGGACTATTTGTGTTGTTATAATAAAGTATTATTTTAAATAGATCATATTCTACATATGTGTGTCCTTTACTTATATTATAAATAATTTTGTGTATGAAGTATTTTAATTCAGTATTTTAATTCATAAACAAAAGATTAAAATTA
This sequence comes from Solanum sejunctum, assembly GCA_025642045.1. NCBI lineage: Eukaryota > Viridiplantae > Streptophyta > Magnoliopsida > Solanales > Solanaceae > Solanum > Solanum sejunctum. The sequence goes on from JAOTQJ010043782.1 coordinate 4,068, forward strand.
TTGATTCATATAAGTTATAAATTATTGTTCACAATGAAAGATGAAGTAGGACTAATATCTTGATTGATAGTAGCACAAGATTAAATATAATTTGATCTTGATTATGAGAGTGGTTAAACTTTGACTTCTTGTGCTAGTATATTTTTTATGTATTAAACGAACTAATTGGAGAAATTTATTTATGTTTTGAATTTTTATAAATAAATTCTCAGGTTCATTATATGTACTTATACTCTTAATCATGATATAATTATTATGATATATATGTTTTGATTCATTCTTTTAATCTATTGAAAGGTGAGACTTTTTCAATGAGTCAGTAAAATTCTAGAAGATTGGATAATGAAAAATTGCATTAGTGAAATAATATTTAGTTGATAGAACCGTGTCTCGGTTCCGAGCTGAAGACACCCCTTTACAGTTACTTATAAGTATTCACGTGAAAACCTTGCAGGTGGATTTTAATATCCATCATGTGAAATAAGTTAAGTAGAGCAGTAAAGGATTGACTTAGTTAACAATTTAAATTATTTTCAAAATATTTGGTTTATTGATTGGTGGTAGTAATTCTGACACGGAGAGTTAAAATAAGATATGATGATAGATTTTAAAGTTAAGATAAGGAGTTTAGTTACAAACTTTTAGTGGAATGGTTTATAATTTATTGTGATATGATAGTTATTTTAATTACGAATTATTATCATAATAGGGAGCCTCTATTGATAAGTCCATGGTCCCTCTAGCGTCTGATTTATTGGTCAACTTAGGAGAATACAAAGAATATTCTAGAAGGAGTTTAAAAATAACCATTCATACATATTTCATTTTTGATGGTAAATATAATATTTATTTAAAATAAAAAAATGAAATATTGAACATTCAATAAGGGAAAATCGTTTTGGCTGTTTTGGAGGTTATTACTCTTGATGTTAGCCAAGTTAATGGTCATAATTTGACCATAATAGGGCAGAACCATTTTTGGTTCCTTAGTCTTCCATCTTATTATTCTCTATATCTAATTGAATAAATAGGGGAAGAAAAGTGAAGAAAAAAGGTATTTTGGAAAAGAGGAAAAACTTGCTTACACAAGTTGTTAGTTGAGGTAGTGAACCAGAAAACTATCTCTAGTTGCATTGCATCCTACATACTTAGTACATTCAAATGCACTAGCGCATAAACTTGCCTACATGATATCACCATGTAGGAACCAAAGCTCCTATTATTTCCCCTCGTGGCTATACGGATTGTTCAAGTTAGCTTTTGGTGAGTCCTCACGCCCGGGGACAATATCTATCTTCTTTCATGATTATGTTTAGATGACATCTTGTATATTTTGGAATACTTATGACTATGAGGGTGAATCAAGTTGCTTGTGTTGACTGCCACTAAGTTTTATGTCTAGAGATGTTGTTGGACAAGTTATGTATTATGTTTGAGCAATGACTCATAATTATTTAAGTGTTTAACTCTTTCTCTTAGTCCCAAATCCCCTTGTTTATGCTTATCTCTTATTTTCACTTTTAATTACTTCCGCAACCAAGGATGTGTAATGATATGCTATGAGGCTTGTTTGGGGTTCCTTCAGTTTCCCCAATCGCCGGTCATGTCTAGGCCCTAGGCTTGGGCGTGACAAAGCTGGTATCAGAGTACTAGATTGATAGATCTTTGGAGTCCAACACACCAAATCTATTAGAGTCTTATTCGTGGTTGTATTATACACCACAACTATGAGTAGGAGGCTATGAGACATTTTAAATGTTTCCCTTCTTCACGGTCTATTTCATGCTTTAGAAGTGAGATAGGGCTTTCCCCTCTAACGAATGGTCTTTGCTCTTCTAGTTGATCATGCCGCTTCGAAGAGGAAGGCAAAGAAAGGTAAGTTGAAGTTTTTGATGTTGATGGATCCGAGTTTCACTATTTTTCTCATTATTTCTTTTCGTTCCTAGTGGGCTTCTTGTTTGTCTCAAGTTGTGATGTGAACCTTTGGTGTTTACCTCTTCGTTGGGTATATTGTTGCTTGAAAGTTCATAGGTATTGTTCTATGTTCATATTGCATTAGGTCTTGCCTTGTGGCTTGTTGGATTTGATGTGGTGGATTTTGATATGGTACTTGGAATGGGATAGTTGTATGTATGTTGTGTTTTCATGCACGATAGTCCCCGTAGAGTTAGATCCAGTCTCCCTAATGAGCCCATATTTGAGTGGGAGGTGGTAAAGTGGTAGCAAGGTAGGTAGGTCCATTTCATGCCTTAAGGTACAATTAGTCTCTAAGAGATTGCATTTATCAACTTGTGGGGTTTGGAGGTGTTGAACCTAAGTTGTTTTGTTTATAGAATCATTGTTGGTGGTAGATGAGGCCTTGCATGTCCTTTTTTGATATTTTGAATTTAGGGTAGTGTCTTTTGGTTTGACTAGTACACTTGTTATGCCTACAATTCTCATGAATGAGATCTTTAGTCCCTGCTCTAATAGGCTTATGGTAGTTTGGGTGATGATATGATGGTTTGTTTTCCCTAATGAGGTAGTGCACGTGAGTCCTTAAGGGTGGAACTACAAAGTTTAAGGAAGAAAGTTGGATGTTAAATAGGAGAAGTGGTAGTTTGATTGTAAAAGGTTACCTTTCTAGGCCATGTGGTGTCAGGTGATGGTATTAAAGTGGACCCTAGTAAGATAAAGGTGCTTAAGGATTCGACTAGACCTTCGAACCCATCGGATATTAGGAGTTTCTTAGGCTTAGCAGGCTAATACCTGAGGTTGTGAATAGGTTATTTTCTATTACTTCTCCTATTACTTAGTTGACCCTAAGTAAGGCCAATATTGTGATCGATATTTTCAGTAGGGTGATTTGATAGGCCTGAGAGTTGCTACCTCTTGTTTGATTCCTTTGTGCTAATAGGATTCATGTGTGTGTCCTGAATGGTTATGTGAGTCTATAGTGGCTAGAAGAGATCTATATAAGTTGTTATATGTTATCATTGCGTAGAGTCTTGTCTTGTGATCTCGGTTGGATTTAGTTTGAGGTGTTGGAGGTCTTGGGGTAGTTTGGGCTACTTACATATCATTCTTCCAATGAGTGTAGAACCCATAAGGTTGTAATATGTCGATATATTCGGTCAACTACAATGGGTTAGTCACTTCTCTAAGATTGATCTTTGGTATGGATTTTGTCCCCTACAATGGGTTTGTCACTTCTCTAAGATTGATCTTTGGTATGGATTTTGTCCCCAAGTGAGGATGAGGGTAGGTGATATCCCAAGTCTCTTTTTGGACTAGAAGTGAGCATTATTAGTATTGATGGAATAATTTGGTTGACTTATGCACTGGTGGTGTTTGTGGCTTCTTGAATAGGGTCTTAAAACCCTACCTTGGTATGTTTCTGGTGGTCCCTAGTAATGAAGTATTGATTTATTTAGAGCTTATGAATTATTTGGGGGTAGTGTTGCGAGTCTTGGAGTATAAGAGGTTGTTTGCTAGATATGATTGGTGTGCATTGTGGATAGAAAGAAGGTGGTTAGAATTCTTTAAGGATTATGGTATGAGTGTGCAATAGTTTCTCTGGTAGGCTAGCGTTGTGATTGGTGTTGTAAGTAGTCTAATGTGTGTGGATAATGGTGGCAAGGAGGAGATTAGTGGGGTCTATTATTTGGCTAGATTGTGGTATTAGGTTGGAGAAAGTTGAGCATGGTGGTGTAGTATTCTTGATGGTTCCAAATCTTCTTTAGTTGGAGAGGTTAGATTAAGCAAGGCCTTGATTCTGTCTTATTTGGGTGGAAGTTTTGGGTGAAGAGATGGTAGAATGGATATTGTCTCCTAAGGGGGAGATGGTGATTCGTGGAAACAAGTGGAATATGTGTGGTTAAGGTTGACAAATGAGTTATGGTTGTGATGCCCTTTTAGAGTGTAGAAGAAGTTGGTAAGGTTGCATATGGATGGGATTTGCCTAGGGATATGATTATGGTTTGTTCAGTTCTTCATGTTTCTAGATTAAGGAGATGTGTTGATGGCTCTAGTGCTATAAAACTCTTGAGGTTATGGGTGATGTGGAGGATAAGTTGGCTTAGAAGGAGATCCTAGTGTAGATGTGGGATGGATGAGTGGAGAAGTTGATTGATGAGGCTGTAGTGTTCGTCAAGGCCCTTTGGAAGAGTCGTCTATTTGTATGTGTTTCTCGGGGAGCCGATGCAGGCATGGAGAAGTAGTATTTGTATTTCTTTCATTCTATTCAAGATTATGATGACATGTCAAGTCCTTTCTATGATTTCAAGTCTTATGTTTTAGCCCCCATGTCATTCATATGCATTCATGTTTAAGTTGGCAAGTTTTTGATGATTTTACCCTTATGTTGAGATTTTAAAAATGGTGTTTTAAATGTAATTTTACATTCTTGTTGGTGCTGATTTGTTCAAGATCCCTCTTCTCATGTACATTCCTTTGACATTTGGGGATGAATGTTTCCAAGGGAGAGATATTGAAATGACCTCAAAAAGTGTTTGAAAATGTGCCTCAAAAGTGCCTAGAGTTGTAATTTCCATATATCTAAATATCCATCTATTATTTCCAAAATCCAACTTCATATTTTTGTTCGGAGGGCAAATTTGAGTGGAAAATGGGTTTACCCCAAATTTTAGGGCAACCGTATCAAAATTCAAAAATTGCAAAAAGCACAATTTAGGAGGGTCAACTTTAAAACGACATATCTCTTGGCAAACAATGAACTACATGGCCCATGATCTGCCAAATTAAAGCTCTTTGAATTAGCTTTCCAACTCACTTGACTTCACCTTATTTTGAGTTTGAATGAAGAATTTATGCCCATTTTTGTAGAACTCATATGCGCAAAAATGCAAATTTCAGTGAGTAATCTGCGTCGCTTCTGCGTCGCGGAGCAATGTTATTTTGGTCCTTTGTTTTTACATCGGTCCAAGACTTTCAAATCTTGGGCCTAAGAGTTTCCATATGTGAAAATACTATACTTAGCCTTATTTCATACTCATATCATCCTAAACATTCCCCAATACTAACTCAAACACTTAGACTAATATTTCTCTCAACATTCAAGTCTTAAAACCCTCATTTAGATCTAAGGAATTCCTTGAAGCTTCAAGTCTCCATTGAAGTCTTCTTCAAGAAATTCTTTAAGGTCAAGCTATGTGAGTTTTTGCCATTGGGTCCTTCCACCCATGGTGCCCTAATCTCTTTTTTACTCAAATTTGCATGATTTAAAGTTGATTTTACAAATGAGTTTGCTAGTATGAACATGTCTCTGAACTATGTTAAAGCTATGTAAAGTTATGACTGTTTTGCTATGTTTTGAGCTATAAATCTTGGAGCTATTATAAGATTTGATGAGAGGTTTTGATATATCTTGCTTGAGAGTGTTGCAAGGTGTTGAGTGATAGTTTTATAATGGATTTTCTTATATGATTTCATCTTTAAATTGCATGATCTTATACTACCATTTTACACTCGCTAAGTGTTTGACAAAATGTTCGGATATGGTTTCATAAGGGATCGAAGGTCCAAAGCATGAGATATGATATAATTGACTATATACTGATGAAATGTGGTTATGTATATGATAAATTCTATACAAAGTGTTGCATTAGACCATGCCTAATCCAGGGGGACTAAGAACCTGAATAGTCTAGATAGGGGTTCGTACTCGTCAACATAGTGAAGGGTTTGGCCTTCTCTATCTAGTGATGGAGCGACATCATCACTAACCTAGATGGAGGTTTGTACTCATCAATCTATGAAGGGTTTGCATTTCCCCACCTAGTGATAGAGAGGCATCATCACTAACCTAGTGAAGGGTTTGTACCTCACCACCTATGTGATAGGGCGGCATCATCACTAAGCTAGTAAGGGCTTTGTACCTCACCACCTAAGTTGTGGGGCGACATCATCACCAACCTAGTAAGGGGTTAGTACCTCACCACCTAAGTGATGGGGCGACATCATCACCAACCTACCTAGGGGTTTGTACTTTGGAAATCTAACTTGGTATCTTCTACACATATGATATCCTATATAAGCATGAATTACTTAATTATGTTTTACTTATGCTTGATCTTACATGCCATATTGTTATATTATGTCTATTGCCTATTGTTATGCATTTTGATTGTGATGCATATCTCTTGTTGCATTGCATCCTACATACTTAGTACATTCAAACGTACTAATACATATTCTTTTCTAAATGGTATCACTATATAGGAAGCAAAGCTCCTATTATTTCTCCTCGTGGCTATATGAACAGTTCAAGTTAGATTTTGGTGAGTCCTCACATTCGGTGACAATATCTATATTCATTAATGCTTATGTTTAGATTACATCTTGTATAGTTTGGAATACTTATGGCTATGAGGGTGAGCGCGGTTGCTTGTCTTGGACCCCGCTAAGTTCTATGTCTAGAGGTGTTGTTGGACAAGTTATATATTATGTTTGAGCTTTGACTCATTTATATTATTAAAGTGTTTAACTCTTTCCCTTAGTTCGAAATCCCCTTATTTATGCTTATCTCTTATTGTCATTTTTAATTGCTTCCACGACCAAGATATGTAATGATATGCTAGGAAGGTTGTTTGGGGTTCCTTCCGGTTCTCCAATCATCGGTCATGTCTAGGCCCTAGGCTTGGGTCATTATAGTTTTAAATTAATAGAATATTATGTAAGTCTAGATTTTGTAAATTATGCTTTCGCTACGTGAATGTTTATTCCACTCCTACATCATGGGTCCTCTACATCAAGCATAACTCAAAGGAATTTCATTGTCTAAGTTTGTCATAAGTACCGTTTGAAGGGTCAAATTTAAATGGTAATATCTCTTATAACAAAATTAACTAGGTGGCCCAAAACCTATCAAATGGAAGATCTTTGAATTAACTTTCCAACGCACTTGATTTCATCTCATTTGGAGTTCAGATGAAGGAGTTATGCCCATTTTCATAAAGACTCCTGTGTTGTGTTGCCACATGGACACCTATACGGGTTGTGTGGCTTTACACAAACTGTGGGGATGGCCTTGGGCTGAAATAGCCATTGTTAGCCAAAGTATTGGGGTACGACCAGTGGTATTAGCCGTATGGCCTTCAAGGGTGAGGAAAATCCTAAGTGTGGTCCGATATTGGTGTTGAGAAAGTTTTTAGGCCAAGTATGGCACCACCGCTCCACTCACCACATGATCCATGGTGAGGGTGATGAGCCATATGAGGTATATTGGCGTGAGGAGTTTTTGGCTAAGGTTGGTGCCACGCCCAACCGCACGAACCATGGTGAGGCTCACGGGCTATTTACCTAACTGTGGCACTCACCTTGTAGTTAAAAACTTCTAAATGTTTAGCCAAGTTCCAACTTCCAAATTTCTGCTAAGTATAGGTTCACAGGCACTCCACACGAATTGTGAAGTGCCACACGAGCCGTCAAACACCTCTTTGAGATGACGACAGACAATTTTTTCATTCATTTCATTAATGGCATTTTCATAAATTTATTTTATTCTATTGGTTTTTTGGGGATTCCTATGCTATACTTTGGCTATCTAAAGCCCTAAACCCTATTTGAAACATCCAAAACCTCACTCCTCATATTTTAAACTCTCTCAAAGTCTACTCTCAAAAGAACTCTTGTAAATTTTAAACTTAGGAGCAAAGGAACTCAACTCTTCTTCAAATTCTTTGGGGTTTTGTTCATCTTTGTGAAGGTATGTGGGTTTTGATTCTTGGATACTTCCAATCAAGGAGACCCAAACTATTTTCGATGAAATCTACATGAATTTTGTTTACTTTAAATTGGGGTTTAAATAATATGATTCCTTACATTCCAATAATGAATGAGTTATGGTTTATTTACTGATTTTAAGATGATTTAAGCTATGAAATATTGGAATTCATCATTTTTATGAGTCTATGATTGTGCATACTCCCTTTAAGGCTTTGACAAGAGCATGAGTGATTTATATTATAGTTTAAATGCAGATTTGGTTTTGGTTTTACTTTAATTCCATATTATATTATTGATTTTAGATCGAACTTAATTACCCATGCCATTCTCATATTTTTCATACCATATGCATTTCACAAGAATGGATTTATGAAATTATGAGGTGGGTTAAGTCCAATTATTCTAAGTATATGATTTTTGACAAAATTATGATTATGACAAGAATATGATCACTTATACGCCATTGATTATGGACCTTTGAGCATTTTGAGTGCTTGCACCATTTTGTATAAGAATGGGTTATTCCTATGCATGAGTATTATGACTATGTAAATATCATTTTGGCATTTGAGCCTAAGTATAAACTATTATAAATGATGTTTGTTTTTTATCCCAAATGTGCATTGAAATATTTAGGCAAAAGTTGTATCTCTTTGAAAGCATGTATAACTACACATACTATAAGTATTCTTGTGGGATGACGACTTAGAACTGATGGAATGAAGTTTTTGCTCTCTTTTCTTGAACTATGTGCCTAAAATAAGTTTTTTTTATGAAATGGCGTTGTTTCCATAGGGAAAGATGCCTCCGAAATGAGTGTCATTTCCATAAGGAGAAGACATGATATAATATGACTTGATATGCTATATGTGACAATCCTATCCGAAATGGGTATTGTTCCTGTAAGGAAGGTTACTTCTACCAAAATGGGTGTTGTTCCCATAAGGTGAAGTATGGTTTACCTTTGACAAATAGTCCACATCTTTACGGATGAGGGGATTTCATCGGCATTCTAAGTACTAGTTCGCTTGGTCTTACTTATGTCGGTTAAGGTCATATCCCTACTATATATGAGCATTACATTTCATGCATCATTGGTTTCATATAGTATTGCATATTACTCTCTTGACATATGGTGTTTTCTATACTATGTGCCCTTGTCATCTAAAATAAAGGAAGTTTTGGTAAGTTACATGCATTGTATCTAGTACACTTAGTACATTCAAATGTACTAACACATATTTTGCCTATATGATTTCACCCTATAGGGAACGAGGAGCCCATTCATCCATCGTAAGATGTCTAACTTGGGTTTCAAGTTATACTTGTTGTGGTGAGTCCTATCTTTCAAGGATAAGCCACCACCTTTTCTGCCTATGTCATTCTTTTCTACTTTACTTACTTTGAGGGTAAGCTCGGGCTATGTCTTGGCCCCTGACTTATCTTATGTAGAGGCATTGTTGGTCATCTTGTGTACTCATTTTGTTCTATGCTATATGTTGCATGGGATTCTTTATCATGGTTACTTCTGGACTATGTTGTAATAAGATGATATTATGTTATGTTGTGGAAAGATCCTAAGTCCCGAATTGCCCCTATTGCGTAAGTCCTACTTACCCTCCCCTTAGTCATTATATGTTATGTGTTATGTGAGTTCATGATAATCCCTTTCCCTAAGATGCCCCAATACCGTGAGTCCTACTTTCCCATCTCTTACAATTATGTGTTCGAATGCGCCTCCGAATCAATGATGTGAATTTTGGTATTTGAGGCTTGTTTGGGGATCCTTGGGTTCTCATTCGCCGTGTCACTTCTAGACCCTAGGTCCAGGTCATGAAAAAGATGGTATCAAAGCCCTAGGTTTGTAAATGATCCACGGAGTCCAATATGCCGCATTAACTAGAGTTATATTCATGGGCGTGAAGTGCACCATGCCTATAAGTAGGAGGCTATGACGATGTTCTTGGAATTGTCTCACTTCTTAATATTTTATGTCATGCTATAAATATTATGTTTAGTTTCTTGATCTTGATGCTACAAGGCATTTCCGAAGATGCCTTGTGGTATACCTGCCAGACCAACCCAACTAATGAGGGTCAAACACTTCAAGGACCTATGGATAAGCCTATATCTAATGGTGAATTCTGGAAGGCCTTTGCTATGCTAGCCCAGGTGGTGACTAAAACTAGACATGCTAATATTCCTCGAGATCCCACCCAGCATATAGTGTGTGGGATTTCACCCAAATAAATCCTCTAGAGTTCTTTGCGTCTAAGGCTGATGAGGATGTTTAGGAGTTCACTAATGAGTTCACCAAGTCTTGAATGTTATGGGTGTCACTTCTAAGGAAAAATCTGAGTTGGTTGCTTATCAGTTGAAGGATATGGCCCAGTTATGGTATACACAGTGGTCTGTGGAGAGAGTTTATGGTGATGCTATTAATTGGGAGGAATTCAAGCTTGCTTTTTTGGATCATTTCTTCCTACTTGAGCTTAGGGAGGCCAAGATGACATAATTTATCAACCTTAAGCAAGGGAATATGAGTATAAGGGATTATTTCCTCAACTTCACCAAGCTCTCCAAGTATGCTCTGATGCTTACGGCTGATTCTTGTACTAGAATGCACAAACACATTTCTGGTATCTCTGACTCACTTTTGCAAGAGTGTTGTATCTCCATGATCATCTAGGATATGGATATTCTTAGACTCATGGTGTATACGGAATAGATTTAAGGGGAGAAACTCAATGATAGGAGGGTATATAATTCTAAGAGGGCTCACTTTGATGGTGGGTTCTCCAGCTCTTGGGGTGGCAGTTTTGATCGCTTCCAATAGGGCCAAGGTTCTAGTGCCAAAGTTTCTAATGCTAGGGTACCTCCTCCTAAGGCACCAGTTAGTGGTGGATGGGGATATCCTTTGTGTGGCAAGTGTGAGAAGCCCCACGCAGGCACTTGTTGGAGAGACTTGGGTGCTTGCTTTGGGTGTGGTGATAAGAATCACAAGGTTATAGATTGTCCCAAGAATACTCAGAGGGGTCAAGGTTAGGTGGCTCAGAGTGAGCAAGTCTAATAAAGTTCTCCACAAGATATTGCTTCGAGGAACAACAAGTTCTATGCTCTTCATGCACGTCAAGTGGTTAAAGAGGCTCCAGATGTTGTGACCAGTACGTTAAAATTCTTTGATTTTGATGTTATGCTTTACTTGATCCAGGTGCAAACTTGGCTTTTGTGACTCCTCTATTTGAATTTAAGTTTGGTTTGAGTCTGGAAGTTTCGAGGGATCCTTACTCAGTTTATACTCCTGTGGGTGAATTTGTTATTGCACATAGGGTCTATTGTGATTGTCCTATTTCTGAGTTACATAAGGTTTTCCCACGTGATCTTGTGAAACTTGAAATGTATGATTTTGATGTAATTCTTGGAATGGATTGGTTGAGTGCATCATATCTCTCTATAGATTCTAGAACCCGAAAGGTCATGTTCCAACCTCCCGGTGAGCCCGTTCTTGAATAGGAGGGTAGTGACTCTGCTATTAAAGGTTGGTTTATTTCCTACCTCAAGGCTTGGAAGATGATCTCCAATAGTTTTATATATCACATTGTAAGGGTTAAGGATGATTACCTACTCTTGAGTCAGTTCTAGTGGTGAATGAGTTTTTGTATGTGTTTCCCAAAGATTTGCCCAGTATTCCTCCTGAAAGGGAAGTAGACTTTGGCATAGATCTTTTTTCGTATACTCAACCTATCTCTGTTCCTCCCTATAGTATAAAATTGGCTGAGTTGAAAGAGTTGAAGGATCAGTTGAAAGATTTGTTGGAGAAGGGTTTCATTAGGCCAGGTATATCTCCATGGGGTGCTTCGGTGTTATTTGTAAGGAAGAAAGATGGATTTGTTCAGATGTGTATTGATTATAGGTAATTGTATAAGGTGACCATTAAGAATAAGTACCAGTTGCCTAGGATCGATGACTGGTTTGACCAACATCAAGAGGCTACTCACTTTTCAAAGATTGATCTCCGTTCAGGGTATCATCAGTTAAAGGTTAGAGAATATGATATTTCTAGGACGACCTTTCAAGCAATGTGTGGGCAATTCAAGTTTGTGGTGATGTCGTTTGGCCTAACTAGTGGTCTGAACATGTTTATGGATCTCATGAATCGAGTCTTGTAGCCATCCTTGATAGTTTTGTGGTTGTCTTCACAGATGATATCCTCATTTATTCTCTGGGTGAGCGGGACCACATGGTTCATTTAAGGTTGGTTTTGCAAACCTTGAGAGACAAGAAGTTTTATGCCAAATTTAGCAAATGTGAGTTTGGTTGGGTGAAATTTCTGTTCTAGTATATGTGTTGTTCGCTGATGGTATAAAGGGGGATCCGAAGAAGACCGAGGGGTGAAGAATTGGCCTAGACCATTGGCTCTTTCGGACATTCAAATTTTTCTTGGGTTAGTAAGTTACTATAGAAGGTTCATTTAGGGGTTCTCATCTATTGCATCTCTGTTGACTAAATTGACTCAAAAGAAGGATACTGTTGTGTGGTTGGATGAATGTGAGAAGAGTTTCCTAACATTGAAGGATTGACTTATATCGGCTCCAATATTGACCCTATCGAATGGTTGGATGGATTTGTGGTATATTGTGATACTTCTCGGATTGGGTTGGGTTGTGTACTAATGCAACAAAATAAGGTGATAGCCTATGTATCTATTGCAGGTGCATGAGGGTAATTAACCAACTCATGACCTCAAGTTAGCAGAGGTGGTATTTGCTTTGAAAATTTGGAGACACTATTTGTAAAGAGTGTATGTTGATGTTTTCATCAATCATAAGAGCTTGCAATATGTGTTCACTCAAAGGGACCTTAACTTGAGACAAAGTAGATGGTTGGAACTCCTAAAGGATTACAACATGGGTGTTCTATATCACCCCGACAAGTTAAATATGGTAACGATGCTCTTAGTAGGCTTTCTATAGGGAGTGTGGCTCATGTGGAAAAGGAGAAGAAGGAGTTGGCAAGGGATGTTCATCGTTTGGTTTGATTGGGTGTGATGTTGGTCGATTCTAATAATGGTGGTATACATGTTCAAAATGGAGCCAAATCCTCGGTATTTTTGATGTGAAATCTAAGTAACATCTAGATCCATCCGTGCTTAAATTAAATAAATTAGTTGTTGAAAAGAATATTAAGGTTTTCTCCTAATTGGGAGATGGTGTGATCCGGAATCAAGATAGGTTATGTGTTACTGATGTGGATGATCTTAGAAAGGTGATCATGAGTGAAGCCCATAATTCTCATTATTCTATTCACCCAACATCTACTAAGATGTATCGAGACTTGAAATAGGTGTATTGGTTGCATGGTATGAAGAATGAAATAGCCAAGTTTGTTTCTGAATTCCCAAGCTGTAAACAAGTAAAAGTAGAGCACCAAAGACTCAGTGGTTTGGCACAAGACATTGAGATTCCTACTTGGAAGTGGGAAGACAGAAATATGAATTTTTTTGGTTGGGTTGCCTTAGACTCGAAAGCAATTTGACTCTATTTGGGTTATTGTGGATCGGATGTCCAAGTTGGCACATTTCCTACCAGTTAAGACTACTTTTGGTGCCAAATACTATGCAAAGTTGTACATCCATGAGTTGGTAAAAATGCATAGAGTGCCTAGGTCCATCATATCAAATCAGGGTACCTAATTCACTTCTCACTTTTGGAGATTATTTCAAATGGGACTTGGTACTAAGGTCAAATTGAGCACCGCCTTTCATCCTTAGGCCGATGGATTAGCCGAGAGGACAATTCAAACCTTAGAGGATATGTTGAGGGCTTATGTTTTGGAGTTCAAGTGTAATTGGGACGACTATCTTCCACTCATTGAATTTGCTTATAATAATAGTTTCCATGCTAGCATTAGCATGGCACTGTTTTAGGCATTATATGGTAGGAGATGTATGTCTCTGGTAGGGTAGTTTGAGTTGTGAGAAGAGGCTTTGGTTGGCACGGACTTGGTGGTAGAGGCCATGGAGAATGTGAAGTTAATTAGGGAGAGGTTGAAGACAACCAAACTCGCCAAAAGTCCTATTCTAATACTAGGAAGAGGGACCTCGAATTCCAAGTTGGGGATTGGGTGTTTGTGAAAGTCTCACCTATTAAGGGAGTGATGCATTTTTGTAAAAAAGGTAAGATAAGTCCCCAAGATGTAGGCCCTTAATAGGTTATTGAGAGGATTGGGAATGTGCCATATAGGGTGGAGTTACCCCTGAATTTGAGTTCTATTCACTCGGTCTTCCATGTGTCTATGTTGAGGAAGATGGTTGGGGATCTTAGCACTATTGTGTCTTTGGAAGTTATTGAGGTGGAGGAGAACTTGTCCTATGAGGAGGTTCCGGTGGAGATTTTGGATAGACAAGTGAAACGACTTCGTAACAAGGATGTAGCTTCGATTAAGGTGCTTAGGAGGAACCAAAATGTGGAGAGTGCTACATGGGAGGCAGAGTAGGACATGATGAAGTGATACCCTTACCTTTTCCAATCTACTCACGCTTAAGGTACTAGGTCCTTCTTTTCCTAATTCGTCCCAATCCTTTCATTGTTGAGTCTCATGGCATGACATGCTTACAGGTGCATTGAAATGATTTTCATGATGTTTTGAATGGTTTTATTACATTTCGGCATGGCTTCTAATAACTTTATGATTTTCGAATGGTCAACTATGCATGGTATCTTGTGTTTGGAAACTTCATGTTCTATTTTAAGCCTTTCAAGCCTTGTTCTTGCTTACTCGGGGATGAATGTTCGCAAGCGGAGATGATATAATGGCCCAGTGTAATATCCCAAAAGTTTTGGTAATATTAGAATGAAACTTTCAACTCAAGCTAAGTTCACTTGCAAGCTTTCAATTTAAACTCATTTATATATTTTAGGGTCATCATGGGACCCCTATATCAAGAGAAGCTCAAAGGAATTCCATTGTCTAAGTTTGTCACAAATACCGATTGAAGGGTCAACCTTAAATAGGAATATCTCTTATCACAAAATGAACTAGTTGAGAATATGTCTTATCACAAAATGCAATGGATGGCGCACGACCTATAAAATGAAACTCTTTGGATTATCTTTCCAACGCACTTGGTTTCACCTCATTTGGAGTTCGGATGAGGGAGTTATGCCCATTTTCATAAAGTGTCCAGTGCTGTGTTTCCACATGGGCACCTATTCGAGCCTTGTGGCTTTACACAAATCGTGGGTATGTCCTTGGGCCTGCAATGGCCATTTTCGGACTAAGTGTAAGGTTATGACCAGTCATTCTAGCCGTATGGCCTTCAAGGCTGAGGAAAATCCTAAATGTGGTTCGATATTAGTGTGGAGAAATTATTTAGGCCAGGTATGGCACCACTGCTCATCACATAAGTCGTGGAGAGGGTGAAGAGCCATTTGGGGGGCGGCAGTGGAGTCTTCATGGTTGACTGGGGAGCTTTTGGCTAAGGTTTATGCAACGCCCTGCCCTACAAACTGGGGTGAGGCTCACGGGCCGCTTAACCAACTGTGGGACTCACCATGGTGTTAAAAATTTCCTTGTGTTGAGACAAGTTCCAACTTTCAAATTTTTTGTTAAGTATAGGTTCACAGGCACTCTACATGAACCATGGAGTGCCACACGACCTGCCCCCCATTGAGATGACGATGGACAATTTTCCATCCGTTTCATTATTGGCGTTTTCATAAATTTATTTTATTCTATTAGTCTTTTGGGGTTTCATATGATATAATATGTCCATATAAATCCCTAAAATCCATTTCAAACATTCAAAAACTCACTCCACATATTTTAAACTCTCTCAAAGACTACTCTCAAAGGAACTCTTCTGAATTTTCACTTTAGGAGCAAAGGAACTCAACTCTTCTTCAAATTCTTTGGGGTTTTCTTCATCTTGGTAAAGATTTGTGGGTTTTGATCCTTGGTTACTTCTAATCAAGGAGACCAAAACTATTTTAAATGAAATCTACATGAATTTTGTTTACTTTAAATTTGGGTTTTAAATATTATGATTACTTAAATTCAAATATGAATGAGTTATGTTATCTGTTGATTTTAAGATGATTTAAACTTTGAAATATTGGATTTCATCATTTTTGAATCTATGATTGTGCATAGTCCCTTTAAGGCTATGATTTAAGCATGGGTGATTTATATTATAGTTTAAATATGGATTTGGTTATGTTTTTACTTCAATTCCGTATTATATTATTGATTTTAGGTCGAATCTCAATTACCCATGCCATTCTCATATTTTTCATAGCATATACATTTCATGAGCGTGAATTGATGAAATTATGAGGTGGGTTAAGCCCAATTATGCTAAGTATATAATTTTTGACAAGATTATGGTTGTGACAAGAATGTGATCACATATATGTCTATGATTATAGCTCTTTAAGCATTTTGGGTGCTTGCAACATTTTGTATATGAATGGGCTATTGCTATGCATGAGTATTATGACTATGTAACTATAGTTTTGGCATTTGAGCCTAAGTATGAAGTATTATGAATGATGTTTGTCTTTGAAGCCCAATTGTGCATTAGAATGTTTTGGCAAGACTTGTATCTCTTTGAAAGCATTTATAACTACATATATCATAAGTATTCTTTTGGGATGAGGACTTAGCATGAATGGAATGAGGGTTCTGCTCTCTTTCCTTGAACTATGTTCCTAGCATAGGTTTCCTTTCCGAAATAGGTATTATTCCCGTAAGGAGAAGACAAGATATAATATGACTTGGTATGCTATATGTGAAAATCCTATTTGAAATGGGTATTATTCCCGTAAGGAAGGTTACTTCATACTAAATGGGCATTGTTCCCGTAAAGTGAAGTATAGTTTACCTTTGACAAGTAGACCACCTTTTTATGAATGAGGAAATTTCATGGGGATTCCAAGTAATAGCTCGCTAGGTCTTACTTATGTCGGTTAAGGTCATATCCCTACTATATATGAGCAGTACATTTCATGCATCACTGGTTTCATAGCATATTGTATATTACTCTCTTAATATATGGTTTTTTCGATACTATATACCCTTGTTATCTAAAATAAAGACAGGTTTGTTAAGTTACATGCATTGCATCTAACATACTTAGTACATTCAAATGTACTAAGACATATTTAGCCTACATGATTTCACCCTATAGGGAACGAGGAGCCCATTCATCCACCGCAAGACATCTAACTTGGGTTTCAAGTTATACTTATCATTGTGACTCCTATCTTTCAAGGATAAGCCACCACCCTTTCTGTCTATGTTGTTCTTTTCTACTTTATTTACTTTGAGGGTGAGCCCGGGGTATGTCTAGGCCCCCAGTCTATCTTATGTAGAGGCATTGTTGGACATGTTGTGTACTATTTTCATTATATGCTATGTGTTGTATGGGATTCTTGATCATGGTTACTTATGGACTATGTTGTTATAATATGATCTTGTGTTATGTTGTGGAAATATCCTAAGAGCCAAATTTTACTTTTAGCGTGAGTCCTGCTTACCCGCCCCTTAGACATTATGTTCTATGTGTTATGTGAGCTCATGCTTATCCCTTTTCCTAAGATTCCCCCATAGCGTGAGTCCTACTTTCCCATCCTTTAGAATTATGTGTTACTTCTGAATGTGCTTCCGAACTGATGATGTGGATTTTGGTACTTTGAGGAATGTTTAGAGATCCTCGGGTTCCCATTACCATATCATTTCAAGACTGTAGATTTGGGTCATGACAATTTCTTTCCTCTTGAGCTTAGGGAGGTCAAAATGAGATAATGTATTAACCTCAAGCAGGGTGGTATGAGTGTGAGGGAATATACTATCAAATTTACAAAGCTCTCCAAGTATGCTCCTATGCTAGTGGCTGTGCAAGGATGCACAAGTTTAGTTCTAGGATCTCTGACTTGGCTTTGAAACAAGTTTGTACGGCTATGCTTATTCATTAGATGAACCTTTCCAGGCTTATGGCTTATGCTGAAAAGATTGAAGGGGAGAATCTCAAGGACAAGAGGGTGAATGATTTCAATAGAGCTTGTTATGATGGTGGGTTCTCCAACTCTAGGAGTTATGGTAGAAATGGTCGCTTCCAACAGGTTTAGGGTTCAAATATATGTGTAGGCAATAGTAGAGTGCCTCCTTCCAAGGCACATGTTAGAGGTGGAAAGTTACCTCCTCGCCATGACAAGTGTGGGAAGAATCACTCGGGTGCATGCTTAAAAGGTTTAGGTGCTTGGTTTGGATGTGGTGATATGGCCCATAAAGTTGTTGATTGCCCTAAGGCTCCTATAAAGGGTTAAGCCAAATGGTTGCTGCTATTCAAGTCCAGCAAAGGGTTCAACAGGGGTATAGGACTAAAAAAGGATCTTTTCGAGGATTAAACAACCTAGCATGGACTTATAAAATTAGGAAAGGTCAAATATGCCCCTTATATAAATTCATTAGATAGGACAATAAGACCCTGATTATGGGTTGTGGTCCAGTCTACAGGTCGTAAAGGTGGTGTCACATCTGATAACATTCTGAATGCTCAAAAATTGTCTCTGAATCGCAATCTACGACTAAAATAATTCAATGTATAGGCCATCTTGTATCTCGTACTCCCAACTTCAGATATCAATATTCTCACCAAGTCTGGCCATCATTCCATGAGCACAAGTTACTGCTTATGGGACCACCTATTGCCCATAAACGCTTTCATAAAACTTACTTATACTTAAAAATTTCAATGTTCCATCTCTTTGGCACATTTACACCTTCCAACATATGGGTCTTTCATTAGAGGTCCCTTTCATTAGAGGTCCCTTTCATAATCTTGTCCATGGGTCGTGGTTCTATTTACAACTCGTCCTGTCGCTTGTATAATGATTTCTTTAGCTTCAACTTTTTTCAACTTTCTGGACTCCAACTACGAACCCTTTCTATGACTCATGGCCCCATCTATGAGCCGTAGATTGGCTCGTATAACCAAGTTCATTAAAACAATTTCTATCTTTTTAGTTTCTAGGATATTCGATATGTAGGGTGTTATAATATCTCCCCTATGGGATCATTCGTCCTCAAATAAGATAGAAGAATGCTTGAGTAGGATAGAAACATAACCATCAACCTATCATGAATACAAGAATGCAATATAAACATCATTTTCATAGAATCATCAAATTTATGCATCAAATTTCATTCAAAATAATCTTCTGATCTTGAATTCATGCAATATGACAAGAAAATACATAATCATGAAAATTTGGTAGAATATATCATATTAGGTATCTGAGGCTTGAATAAAAGGAAGGAGGTAAGAGTATAATGTCATCATGTCCGCCTTAACTTCCCAAGTAGCATTCTTAACTTGTTGGTTTCTCCATAACACTTCAACAAATGCAATTTCTTTATTCCTCAATCTCTTCACTTGCGAGTCCAAATATCAACCAGTATGTCTTCGTTAGTAAAATTTTCCTTAGTATTCACATCCTTCAATAAAGCAATAGAATTTGGATCACATGCATTTTCTTGACATAGACACATGAAACACCGGATGAACCATAGCTAACTCCATAGGAAAATCTGGCTTATAGGCTATCTTCCTAATTTTCTTCTCTATCTCATAAGGTCCCATATATCTAGGACTCAATTTACCCTTCTTGCAATAATACATTACACCTTTCATAGGTAAAACCTTCAAACACATCCAATCACCTTTCTTAAACTCAATGTCTCTTCTTCTAACATTGGCATTGACTTTTCATGACTTTGGGAATCCTTCAACCTTTCCCTTATGACTTTCACTTTCTCAATAGCATCTAGTACCAAATCTATTCTAATCAAGGATATCTCTCTAGCTTCAAACCATCACACTGGGGGACCTATATCGTCTACAATACAAAGCTTCAAACGATGCCATCTCAATACTTAAATGAAAACTATTATTATAAGAAAATTTAATAAGAGCTAAGTGTTCATCCTAACTACCTTTTAAGTCAAGCACACATGCCCTTAACATATCTTCTATGTTTGGATTGTCCTTTCGGCTTGTCTATTTGTTTAAGGATGAAATACAATACTTAGATTTACTTTAGTACCAAAGCCTTTTTGGAAACACCTCCAAAACTAATAAATTTTGCATCACAATTTGATATAATATATAATGGAAAGCTAGCAATCTTACCAATTCTTGAATGTACACCTTAGCATAATCGTCCATAACATAAGAAGTCTTTACCAACGAAAAGTGGGTTGTTTTTGTCATTCTATCAACAACTACCCATATTGAGTCAAATTGCTTCCTCATCTTTGGCAAGCCCATAATGAAGTCCATATTCACTTCCTACCATTTCAAAGTAGATATCTCAATATCTTGGGCCAAACCACCCAATATTTTGTTGTCCACCTTCACTTGTTGACAATTTGCGCACCCCATCACACACTTTGATATATCTTTCTTCATCAAATCCCTATATATTTGGGTGGATCCTAGATGAATAGAAAATACTTAGAATTATAGGCCTCATCAAGTGTCTTCTCCCTTAGTCCATCCATATTAGGCACACATAACTGCTCTTGGTAGCGAAGTACTCCATCTCCTACTTGTGAGAAGACCTCAACCATCTTATCAACCACTAACTTCTTTAGTTCAAGCCAAAGTAGGATCCATGTTTTGTTTTGCTTTAAATTCTGCCACCAAAGATGATTCTGCCCTATTTTGCACCAATACACCACCATCATTCAAGCCGTTCAACCTTACTACCCAAACAAGCTAAACGGTGCACTTTTTTAGTTAGCTCTTTCTTTCCATTCTCAATATATGTAATGCTGCCCATAGACACCCTACTCAATGCATTGGCCATAACATTATCCTTGCCAGGGTGATATGTCACACTCATGTCATAATCCTTTAGAAGCACCAACCACCTCCTTAGCCTTAGGTTCAACCCCTTTGGATAAACACATATTGCAAACTCTTGTGGTCGGTGGGTATATCAACATGCACGCCCATAGAGATAATGTTGCCAAATCTTCAATTCAAGTACAATGGCCAACAATTTAAGATCATGAGTTGGATAATTTCTTCCATGTACCTTCAATTTCCTTGAGTCATAGGCAATGAATTTTCCATGTTGCATCAATACACAATCTACGCCTACGTACGAGGCATCACAATACACAACAAAATCATCTGGACATTGGGGCAATGTGAAAATAGGAGCCAAAGTAAAATGATCTTTCAACATTTGGAAACTTTTCTTACACAACATTGGACCATTGAAATTTCACTGTCTTTGGGTTAACATAGTCAAAGGAGAGGCAATAAAAGAAAATCCTTCAACAAATCTCTGATAATATCTGACCAAGCCCAAAAGCTTCTAATATTGGGTAGAGACAATGGTCTAGGCTAATTCTTAACAACCTTTATCTTCTTTGGATCCACTCTAGTACCATCATCCAAAATAATGTGTCCAAGCAAAGCGACCTCCTTTAGCCAAAACTCACACTTACTAAACCTGGCAAAAGGTTGCCTTTCTCTCAATATTTCCAACAAAATTTGAAAATGATTCTCATTCTGTTTGACATGTCGTGAATAGACTAATATATCATCTATAAACATAATGACAAATATATCCAAAATCTATTTGAAGATCCTATTCATCGAATCCATAAAAGCGATAAGGGAATTTGTTAGTCCAAATAACATAAAGAAGAATTCAAGATGACTATATCAAGTTTTAAATGTCGTCTTTCAGATGCCATCCTCCTTCACCCTCAGTTGATGATATCCAGACCGAAGATCAATCTTGGACAAGTAGCTTGCACCTTGTAGTTGGTCAAATAGATCATCAATCCTCGTAAGTGGATACTTGTTTTTAATAGTCATCTTATTCAATTGCCAATAATCAACACATATCTAAAGAGAACCATCCTTCTTTCTTACAAACAATACAGGAACACCGTGTGGTGACATATTAGGCCTTATGAACCCTTTGTCAAGAAAGTTCGATAATTGTTCCTTTAGTTTGTTCCGATTCGAGATAATTTATATAGACTATCTTGGCTAGTATTGACTCACTAATTGGAGTATAAATCGAATAAAATTCTAGTTAGGCTTCCAAAGATACATCAAACATTATGGCAAGATAAGTATTAACAAAAGAGATATTAGGAGTAAACCAAAGCATACACATCATGATCAAAGTCTCTTAACATATCGGTAACCACATTAGGAGACTGTTCAACCTCTTGCCAATGCATAACAATGATTACCATGTGGACCATCTCCTTGAGATTGGGAACCTTGTTGTACTTTCCCTCTTTGAGCTACATAGCCTTGAGGACACCCATCTCTACCTTTGCTAGCAATATTAAGGCACTCAACAAATCTTGTGCCCCACTCTTACATAAGCAAAGGAAACATGTATGCCTCTCAAACAATCTCCCACATGATTCATTCAACACCTAGGCTACTTAGGATAAATCACACCACCTTTCACAATATCTCCTTGAAGATTAGAATTAGGCACCTTATGTTTGTCAAATGTTTGAGTAGCATTCTTAGATGACCCTTGAACTTGTTAGGAGCGGCCACCAACAGACTTCAAATGAGAAAATCCATCATCAAACAAACCTTTTTGACTCCCTCATCCTCATCTTTGAAGTTTGTCACCTTCTACTTGTTTGGCATATGTTATGAGCCTAAAAATATCCATATTCTTAATGAGCATCGCAGTCTTACATCCCATGATCACCAATCAAACACACAAAAGCTAAAATTATTCATATGAGCCCTAGAGTTCGCCACAAGAAGCATACTTGGACAATTTTGTGAATTTGAAGGCATATTCCCTCACACTTATGCCACTTTTCCTCAAATTTATAAACTTTATCACATTAGATTCCCTTAGTTCAAGTGGGAAGAAACAATTAAGGAAAGCAACCTTAAATATCTCCCAATTACTAGACCCCTTCTTCAACACTCTTGGACTTCCATAATGTAAACCAAACTTAAGCAACTCCCTTAAGTTAATAAGCCCCCAATTCAGCCTTCTCCTCAAAAGACAACTCCATGATCTCCATCACCTAGCAAAGTTATAACGACCCAACCTAAGGTCCTAGTCATCACACGACAAAGATATACCTATAGGCAACTCACCCAAGTCATCTTAAATGCCTCAAGCTAACATAGACATTACATATAATGAAATGCAAAAATTGAAATGGTGAAGGGTCTATAGGAATTTTTAAGACAATAAAGCAACATAAAAACCATGAATATCTAACACATTATGTCTATAAGCCATACCAACTACTACGTCAACGGATGGAACTGATAATGGTTGATTTTCATCAAATAGAAAAGCCTCAAAAAGGCTATAGCTATATCATCTCAAAATAAAATACAACTTAGAGTGGAAAGCAGTAGAGTCCCAGACTAAGATCTTACCACAAATAAAAGTGCTAGTCTCAAATGCCAAATACTAGCCATGAGCAGGTGGAGGAGTACCTGTCCCTATATGGTTAAATCATGTAGGCAAAATGTGCGTTGGTATGTTGGAATGTACTATGTATGTGAGATGCAATGCAATCATGAAGTTGTAATGCCAACATTCATAAGTAAAACATATAGATATATATAAGGTAGTAAGATACATAACCAAGAGCTTAAGCATGCACAAAGAATATTGCTCAATATAAATGAGAGTCAATGCTTGAGAAATCACATGTAATTGAATCGTATCATAGAATCATAAATTTATGGTGGAAGAGCTTAACTGATATATAAGACTATGTGAGCTATTATATGAAATCGAACATAACCTCCTGCGTTGGCACAGGGAGACCACTTGTTGGGTGGAGCTCCATCAACTTTGCATGCATCTGAATAACATAAATAGCCTATGTAGATCCACTAGCTTAGCCTATAAGTGTTCCCATGGTGGCACATAGTTAGGGACATTGAGATTATTGGGTCATGCCTCAACTGACGGAATGAATCACAATATCAAGCCTACTTGATGCTAAGTCATCCCACTAAATCTTTAAAAAATATAACTTAGTCAAATTATGATACTTTGAATCATAAGTAGCAAATCATAGGAGTAGCTAATACTTAGGAACCACTAAGTAAGTATTCTCCTATCATCTTGGGGACCTTCTTAATACATCTTTAGGACAATTTTCAACAAGTTTATATCTTTGACAAATCATAACTTTCAAAACTCATCTTTAATGCTCTAATCATCATTATAAATCATGCAAGGCTTTACTTGAAAACTAGGTGGTCTAGGATTTTAAATGGAACTACCATAAATATACATCATGAGAATATACTCTTTTTGATCAACTAAACAACCCATATCTCAACACTTACAAAACCTATCACTGGGGTCATTATCAATAGCTCGTATACATAGATATACTTGGTAAAATATCATAAGGCATCACTAAAAGCATTAAATAATATAATATGACATAAAATCATCATAAACATGCATATTGACTTGAAGGAACTTAAAAAAATAAAATACTTTAAAGAGGACTTTATGGGTGGAAGAATACCCATTAATAAAACTCACATACCTTAGAAGCCTTAGAGAAAATGAATATTGACGCCCTGCGGATGAACCTTGAAACCCTAGACCTGCCTTGACCTTTTCTAGAGAGGGCTTTGCCTTGGAGAAAATTGAGAATGGAAGAATGAAGGATTTCATAGAGGGGTACTAGGGCTTTAAGGTCTGGTTTAGGGGCCATTTTGATCCCAATAATGTGGTTTAGAAATAGGTATCATAGAATTGACAAAATTACCCCTCATTAGAACTGTTGTATTAATCCTACGAAAGCCCATTTATGGGCCGTAGAATGAACCACAGATCGTAGGTCCTGCTCATCCTATTAATTTTTCCAAAATCCCTAAAACTAATTTGTTAGATATGAAATACAAAACTATCTTATGGGACATCGTTTGGTCTATGGTTCATGGTTTGACTCATAAAGTCCTTCCACATGTAGCCAATTTTCCCATTTTCTTGGACCCTACCTACGAAGGGTTTCTATGGGCCATATATTATCATATGGACTGTGCTGGTAACTCATATGTCACTTTCTAGCAAACTCAATTTTTTTTCATGTCTGATAGACCCATCCATGACCCTATCTTTGGATCATTATCATTTCGATGGGCCATCACTAGGTCCTGAGTTACCCCACACTTGGAAACATTTTTCCTTTAGTAAAGTTCATGTTTAAGGGCTAAACCTATTGGCCATAACTCCTCTTATGAGTCATAGGTCACCCTTATGAACTTTACTCTAGGTCATTTTTCATGCCAACTTTCTGTACTCTCGGGCTCCTAAATTGGGGGTCATTACAACAGTTTTTCCCTGGGAACATTCATCTTTGAATGTACTTAAATACTGGCTCTAAGAATTAATTCATCAGTTAATAACCTAACATGCATGCAAAAGTGCAACTTAAATATCATTTCATGAATTTTACCAAATCCATACTCAAAATATGTCTTAAAATAGTCCATAAACATAGATATAAATGCATATATCATGTGAAACTAAAATGCAAGGAATTTGAGGTTTTAGAAAGAATTCCTCAATACCTTAGGCTTAAGTAGAGTGGAATAGATACGGGTAACGCTTCATCACATCCGCTTCTACTTACCATGTAGCACCCTCAACTTGTTGATTTCTCCAAAGCACTTTGATGGATGCAACTTCCTTGCTCCTTAACTTTTTTTATTTGTCGGTCTAAACTCTCAATAGGTACCTCTTCATAGTTTAAATCCTCTTCAATGTTCACATCATGCAAGGAACTATGGAGTTTAGATGACCTATGAATTTCCTCAACATCGACACATGAAAAATTGGATGGATCAAATGCATCTCATTATGTAGAACCGACTCATATGCTAGTTTTCCCACCTTCTTACTACCTACATACCTAGGGCTTAACTTTATTTTCTTACCGAACTGGATCTCACCTTTCATCAGAGACACCTTCAAATATACCCAATCATCAAACTTGGAATCCAAGATCTCGTCCCTTACATTAGAGTAGGACTTTTGTCAGCTTTGGGCCATTTGCAATATTTCCCTTATGCTTTAATTTTCTCCATAGAATTCATTACTAAGTCTGGCATTATTAATTCCATTTTACCAACGTCAAACTACCAGATATGTGATTTACACCATCTACCATAGAACAACTCCAAAAGAGCTATCCCAATACTTGCGTGGAAGCTATATTTGTAGGCAAACTCGATAAGTAGAAAAATCTCATCCCAACTTCCCTTAAACTCTAACACATAAGCTTTTAACATGTCTTCCAGTATTTGACTTATCCTTTTGGCTTTCCTGTTGGTTTGGCGATGAAAAGAAGTACTCAACTTCACCTTAGTAGCAAGCCCCATTTGGAATGATCTCCAAAGATAAGAGGTAAATCGGACACCATAATCCGATATGATGAACAATAGAGATCAATACAATCTCACTAGTTCTCGAATATACAAATAAGCATGATCTTCAGTACCAAATGTAGTCTTGACCAGTAAGAAGTGATATGATTTTCTCATAAGGTTAGCTATCGCCCATATGGAGTCAAAATGCTTTTTGGTCTTTGGAAAACCCACCAAAAAGTCCATGTTGATCTCTTCCTACTTCCACATAAGAATATCAATGTCTTTAGATAGGCTAGCTGGCCTTTTGTGTTTAACCTTTACTTGTTTGCAATTAGCACACACAGACAAAAATTGGGCAATGCCCTTTTTTAATCCATTCAACCAATAGATCTCGCTCAAGTGTCTATACATCTTTGTAGTACCTGGATGAATGGAATCTGAAGAGTTATGAGCTTCTTAAAATCAACTTTTTTATCTCACTGTCATTGGGCACGTACAACCTCCTTTGACATTGAAGTACCCTATCTCCCCCTTATGACAAAACTTCTATCTTTCCTTTCAACTCAAGAAAGGTGGGATCAAGGTCTTGCTTAGCCTTAACATCCTCAATCAAAGAAGATGCGGACCTATGAAGAACCATTGCACCACCATTTTCGAACTCACTCAATTTTACTCCCAATCTAGCCAACCTATGAATATCTTTGGCCAACTCCCTTTTTTGCATCATATTCAATGTGAGACATAATCCATGGAAACCCTAATAAAGATGTCAACTACCACTTTGGCCATTCCTGAGTGATGCTTCACACTCGTGTCATTATTTTTGAGTAGCTCTAGCTAACTTCGTTGCCTCAAGTGGAGATCTTTCTTGGTTAACACATGTTGGAGGGTCTTGTGGTCTACGATTACATCCACACAAACCACATACAAGTATTGTTGCCAAATTTTCAAGGCAAACACCATCATTGAAAGCTCAAGGTCATGAGTTAGGTAATTCTTCTCATGCACTTTCAATTATCTCAAAGATAAGTAATCATCTTACCATTTTGCATTAGCACACTTCCAACCCAATCATTAATGTATCATAATAAACAACACTTACTTCTGGCATTGTCAATATTGAGGCTGAAGTTAGACAATCCTTTAAAGTTTTAAATCTTTTCTCACACTCATCCATCCACACAAACTTTTCTTTCTTTTGAGTCAATTTAGTATGTGGGGATAAAATGGAAGAGAAATTTTGCACAAACCTTCACTAGTAACTGGCTAAGACTAAGAAACTCCTTATGACAATAGGAGTCAATAACATTTGCCAATTTCTCACTACTTCATTCTTCTTAGGGTCAACTTTGATACCATCATGTGGTACCATATGCCCAAGGAAGGCAACCTCATTTAGAGAAAACTCACACTTGTCAAAATTTGTATAAAGTTTTTTTATCCCTTAGGTATTGCAATTCCACTCCCAAGTGATACATATACTCTTGCTCACCTAGGTAGTAGATTAGAATGTCATCAAGGAACACCATGACGAACATGTCAAAGTAGGGCTTAAGCATCTAATTCATGAGGTACATAAATATAGTCGGAGCATTAGTGAGACAAAATGACATCACTAAAAATCCAAAGTGACCATACCTAGTCTGGAATTTCCATCTTACAAGTGTCACTTTACCTCACCCTCAATTAGTGATACCTTGATCTCAAGTCAACCTTGGAGAAGTGGGTAGGCCCTTGCAATTGACCAAACAAGTCATCTATTATTGGAAGGGGATACTTGTTCTCTATAGTAACATTCTTAAGTTTCTGGTTTGTCAATGCACATATAGAGTGACCCATCTTTCTTATTTACTAATAAGTTTGGGGCACCTATGAAGATCGACTAGGCCTAATAAGACCCTTCTCCAACAAATCCTTAAATTTCTTCTTTATCTCCTTGAACTCCACATGAGCTATTCTATTTGGAGGGATTTAGATAGGTTGAGTATCGCATAGGAGATCTTTACCAATGTCTATTTTTCTTTTAGGAAGAACACCCAGTATCCCATTCAGAAAGACATCGGGAAACTCATTCATTATGGAGACTGACTCAAGGGATGGAACTTTAGTAGTGACAACTTTAACTCTTACTAGATGATAGATGCACCACTTGGAAATTATTTTTTCAGATTTTAAGAAGGAAATGAACAGACCCCTACATGAAGAGTTACTACCCTCCCTATCAAGAATTAGCTTATTTGGGAATTGTAACTTAATTCTATGAGTTTGACAATCAATGGAAGCATTGGCAGCATACAACCAATCTATCTCAAAAATCACATCGAAGTCTATAATGAAAAGGTCATCTATATCACACAAGCCCACTTGAAACGACCCCTAAAACCATCCGAAAATGTGCCTCAAAAATGCCCATAATTATAATATTCATATATCTCAAAATTCATGCATGATATCGAAAATCCAACTTTATATTCGTGTTCAGGGGGCAAAATTAAGTGGGTATTGGGTATAAACCTGATTTTAGAGCAATCATATTAAAATTTGATTTTTCACAATTTAAGAAAAATATAATTGATCCGCACCCCTAGCGCGACGTGGCTAGGGCATGGACCAGAACATTTTATTGACTATTTACTTTATCTTTGTCCAAGGCCTTGGGGTCTTGGACCTAAGCCTTCCTATGTATAAAACACCTATACTTAGTTATTTTGCAACCCCATATCATTTAAGACATTCCCCAAAACCCTCTCTAACACTTAGCCAAATATTTCACCCATATTCAAGTATTCCAAACTCATTCCCAGATTCAAGAAATTTATACAAGCTTTAAGTTTCTTATTCAAATCTTCATCAAGGAAATCTCCAAAGTTGAGGTATGTGGGTTTCAACCATTGGGTCCTTTACCCATGGTGTCCACCCTCCCTTTTTATGTAAATTGCATGATTTCAAGTGGATTTATCTATGGGTACTTCTTACTATGAGTTGATTATAAACTATACTGGGGTGTTATGAAAAGTGAACTGTTTAAGCATGTTTTGAGCTATAAATCCATGAGCAATTATGAGATTTGATAAGAGGTTTTAAAGCATCTTGCATGAGGGTGATACCAAGTGTTGGTAGGTTGATTTAAATTTTCTTATATGATTTCACTCTTGAATTTCATGATTTTGAACTAGCATTACACACCGACCAAGTGTTTGATAAAATGTCTTGTTAAGGGTTCTTGAGTTATTGATGATTTATTGCATGACCTATCGGTCAAGTGACTTTATGATGATGAAATGAATTCATGTATGTATTGAATTCATGAAATGTATCTATGATGTTGTAAGTTGACCATACCTTTTTGAGGGAGTGATATGCCTCAATCACTTTTATGGGGGGTGCTATTCCCATGTACCATGTTGAGGGGTATATACCTTGACCACTTTGATAGAGAGGTGCTATGCCCATCTACCGTGTTGAGGGGTATATACCTTGTCCACTTTGATATGGGGTGGTATGCCCATCTACCATTTTGAAGGGTATATACCTTGACCACTATGATGGGGGTAACATGCCCATCTACCAATTGAGGGGCATATGCCTCAATCACCTTCCAAGGGACTGATATGCCTTATTCCAAGTATTAGTTTGCTTGGTATATCATGTTGGTCTCTTCTAACACATGTAATATGTCTTATACAAGCATGTTTTACTTCAATCAGTGAACATGCATGCCATGTTATTATCATACTATCTATTGCCTATGTTTATGAATTTTGATTATGTTGCCTATCTATTGTTTTATTACATCCTACATACTTAGTACATTCAAACATACTTCTACATACTCTATGTCTACATGATGTTACCACGTGGGAACAGGAGCTCCTTACGATTATCCTACCTATAGCTAGTTGGTCATCTTTGAAGATAAGCTATTGGTGAGTCATTAAAGTTCAGGGACATTAGCTATGCTAGTCTTGCCTTTGTCATTTCTTAATTTTGAACTCTTTACACTATGAGGGTGAGCCCAGAAAGTGTCTTGGCCCCCGTTCAAGTCTATATTTAGAGGTGTTGTTGGACAAGTGATGCAACTATGCTTTGAGATTTGACTCTTTATGATTTACTCTATAAAAGACTTCCCTTAGTCCCTTATACTTATTTATTCTCTCTTGTTGTTCTGTATTACTTTCACGACCAAGGATGTATAAATGATATGCTAAGAGGCTTGTTTGAGGTCCCTCCGGATTCCCATTCGCCATCATGTCTAGGCCCTAGGCTTGAGTAGTGAAAAAAATTGGTATTAGAGTACTAGGTTGTTAATGGTCCTCAGCATCCAACACACCACGTCGATTAGTGTCTTATTCAGGGTTTTGAGGTGCACCCCGACTATTAGTAAGTTGCTATGAGGAGTTTTAGGAAATGTTTTCCTTCTTCTTAATCTATGTCATGCTATAGAAGTTAAAGTAAGTCTTTCCCCTAATGAATGTTATTTGTTGTGCTAAATCATGCCTATTCCAAGAGGAAGAAGAGCCCGTACCCCCAAGATAAATCGACCCTTCCCGCTCCTCAAGATGGGGGAGTGGCCTATGAAGAGTTTTGAGATGCTATTACTATGTTAGATCAATCCATGACTAATTAAATAAACCAAGGGGTCCACGTCCCTCGTTCTCCTAATCTGGTTTCTAGGGTAAGTGATTTCATAAGGATAAACCCACTGGAGTTCCGTAGGTCTAAAGTAGATAAGGATCCTCAAGAATTTTTTGATAAGGTGTACAAAGTGTTGTATATTATAGGTATTAGATTGGAGAAGAAAACAGAGTTAGCAGCCTACCAACTCAAAGGGGTGGCCCAAATATGGTCCTTTTGGAGGAATATAAGGCAGCATTTCACAACCTTTTCTTCCCTCTTGAGCTAAGGAAGGCCAAAATAATGGAATTCATGAATCTAAATCAAGGGTCTATGAGTGTGAGGGAGTATGCCCTCAAGTTCAACTAACTCTCTAAATATGCTCAACAATTGGTGGCTGAGCCAAGGTCTAGAATGAACAAGTTTGTGATGGGTGTATCCGATTTGGTGAATGAGAAATGTCGTTAGGCCATGTTAATAAGTGATATGTAATTTTTCCGACTCATGGCTTATGGCGAACAATTGGAGGGGGGAAAGTTGAGAAAGAGGAGAATGGATGAGGCCAAGAGGGCTCCTATTAAAGGTAGGTTCCGAAGTCCCAAGGGTGGTCAGTTTCATCAAGGCCAAAGTTCTTCCAATGCTCCTAATAGAAGGTTTCCAATTAAACAACCCCAAAAAGTTCCAAAAAATATGCCTTGGAAGTGCCCTGAATTGTAATTTCCATATGTCTCTAAATTCATGAGTGATATCAAAAATCTGACTTCATATTCTTGTTCAGGAGGTCAAATTGAGTGGTCAATGGACCTTACTTCAATTTTAGAGCAAATTAATTACAATTTCATTTTCCCAAAAATTAAATTCCAGAGAGGTTTGTGCGCCCCTGGTGCGACGCGCCAAGGGCGCACCACAATATATTTTTTGGGCAGTTTTTCAAGCTCGATCTAAGGCTTTTGAGTTTTGGGCATAAGTGTTCCCAAAAGTGAAAATACCTATACTTAGACACAATTTATCCTCATGTCATTTAAACATTTCCCAATACTCAGCCAAACACTTGGCCAAATATTTTACGCCGAAACACAAGTCTCAAAACTCATCCGGATTTCAAGGATCTCATTCAAGCTTCAAGTCTCCATCCTCAATATTCATCAAGTTGTTCTCCAAAGCTAGGTATGTGGGTTTATTTTATGGGTTCCTTTCATCCATGATACCCAAGCTCTGATTTACTTAAAATTACATGATTTAAAGTTGATATACTCATGGGTCTCATCTATTATGAAGCACACTTCAAACTATGTTAGAGTTTCATGAAATTGTGACTATTTTTAGCATGTTTGGAGCTATGAATCTAAGGTCTAATATGAGATTTGATGATAGGTTTTGATGGATATACCTTGAAGTTGTTACCAAGTTTCCATTGATAGTTTTACAATGAATTTTCTTGCATGATTTTACTCTTGAATTGCATGGTTTTACACTAGCACTATACACCTGCCAAGTGTTTGATAAATTGTCTGAGTTATGATTTCTTGAGGAATTGATGGTCTAATGCATATACTATTAATTGAATGACCATATAAGGATGAAATGAATGTATGTATATGATATTATCTCTATGTTTTGGGGAAAATGACCAAGGCTCACTCGGGAGGTTGTAAGCTCGAGTAACCATGTTGGGGGGTTTGTACCTCATCAACCACATGAAGGGGTTTATAGCTTATACGCCTCTCTAAGGAGGTGGTAGGCCTTGGATATTCACTAAAGTGTTCTCTCCTTACACATGGATTATGTTCTATATAAGCATGGTTTTATTTCAAGCATCATTCATACATGCCATATTCCTATATGATTATTTATTTCCTATGTTATGCATTTCAATTATGTTCTTATCTCATGTTGCATTGCATCCAACATACATAGAACATTCAAACATACTAATGCATATGCTATCGTTTTTCGAGAATTACCTAAAGTTCCAACTAAAAAGAACTAAGGGAGTGAAATAATTTATGAATTTGATACAAGGGTTTATGAGTGTGAGGGAGTATGCCCTCAAGTTCAACCAACTTTCAAAATTTGCTCCACTTTTGGTGGCCGACTCAAGGTCTAGCATGAACAAATTTGTGGAGGGTGTTTCTGACTTAGTGTGTGTGGAGTGTCGGTTCGCCATGTTGATTAGTAACAAGGATTTTTCCCATTTATTAACCTATGCCAAGTAAATAGAGGAGGAAACGTTGAGGAAGAGGAGGAGTCATGAGGCCAAGAGGGCCCATTTTTAGGGAAAGTTCCATAGTCGAAAGGGTGGCCGGTTCCATTAAGGCAAAGGGTCTTCTCATGCATTGCAAAAAATGGTTGCCAATGATTTTCCAAGGGATTAAGGTGTTGGAGGTGTGGTTTCTAATGGTCGGTGTCATAGTGACCCATGCTTGAGGGATACTCATGCATGTTATGGGTGTTGAGAAGTAGGGCATAAGGTGATGGATTGCCCTCGAAATTGCAAAAAGGGTAAGGAGGTTCGTCCACAAGGTGCTAATGCAGTTCCTTTGGGGAGAGATAGCAGACAAGAGGGTGTCCCAAGGTATAATTGATTTTATGCTTTGCATGGGAGGCAAGGGGTTAATGAGGTGCTTGACGTTGTTAACTGTATGTTAAAAATCTTTGATTTTGATGTGTATGCATTGATTGATCCGGGTGCCCCTCTTACTTTTATTACCGCTTTTGTTGCCAAAAAGTTAAATGTTAATCTTAATAATGTTCCCATAAAGAATAAATATCCTCTACTAAGGATTGATGATATTTTTGACCAACTTCAATGGGCTAGTCACTTCTCTAAGATTGATCTTTGGTCCGAGTATCACCAAGTGAAAGTGAGGGAGTGTGATATTGATAAGATGTCCTTCCGAACTAGGTATGGGAAATATGAATTTGTGGTTATGTCTTTTGGGTTGACTAATGCACCGACTATCCTCATGGATTTTATGAATAGGCTCTTTAAACCCTATATTGATTTGTTTCTGGTGATATTTATTGTGATATCTTGATCTATTCCTATAGTGAGGAGGAGCATGTGGGTCACTTAAGGGTGGTGTTGCAAATCTTAAGGGGGAGAAGTTGCATACCAAATATGAAAAATGTGAGTTTTGGTTGAAAGAGGTTGTCTTTCTAGGTCATGTGGTGTCGGGTGATGGTATTAAGGTGGATCCTAAAAAGATGGGGGTGATTAGAAATTGGCCTGAACCTTTGGCTCCATCATACATTAGAAATTTCTTGGGCTTAGCAGGTTACTATCGGTGGTTTGTTAGTGGTTTCTCTTTTATTGCTTCTCCCATGACTAAGTTGACCCAAAAGAAGGAAAAAATTGTGTGGACCGATGAGTGTGAAAAGAGTTTCCAATCTTTTAAGGATAAGCTTGTCTCTGCTCCTATCTTTTCTCTACCAGAAGGGTTGGAAGGGTTTGTTGTGTATTGTGATGCCTTAATATTTGGTTTGGGTTGAGTTTTAATGCAAAATGTTAAGGTGACTGCTTATGCCTCTAGATAACTTAAGGTGCATGAAAAGAATTATTCTACTCATAATTTTGAATTGGCCATCGTGGTATTTGCTTTAAAAATTTGGCATCATTTTTTTATGGGGTTCATATTGATGTGTTTACCGATCATAAGAGTCTCCAATATGTGTTCACTCAAAAGATCTTAACATGAGATAAAGAAGATGGTTAGAGTAAGTCAAGGATTATGATATATGTGTGCATTATCACCCTAGTAAGGCTAATGGTATGGCCGATGCTTTGAGTGGGGTGTCTATAGATAGCTAGCTCATGTTGATGATTGTGGAAAAGATGTGGCTAGAGAGGTACATCGGTTGTCTAGATTGGGAGTTAAGTTGGAGGAGGTTGACAATAGTGGGGTAGTGGCTATTGATGGTTCTAAATATTCATTGGTTGAGGAGGTAAAGGCAAAGCAAGATCTTGACCTCGCCTTGTTAGAGTTGAAAACCTTGGTGAGAGATGGTAAGGTGGAGGTTTTCTCCCAGGGGGGATGGTGGCGTTAGATACCAAGGTAGGTTGTGTGTTCCTAGTGTGGATGACTTGAAAGAGAAGATTCTTGATGATGTTCACGCTCCAGTAAGAAAGCGGTCACTATCAGCAATTAATATAATGAAGATTAGGGTTGAATCCACAGGGAATATA
The DNA here is from genome assembly GCA_025642045.1 of Solanum sejunctum. NCBI lineage: Eukaryota > Viridiplantae > Streptophyta > Magnoliopsida > Solanales > Solanaceae > Solanum > Solanum sejunctum. The sequence goes on from JAOTQJ010043782.1 coordinate 39,014, forward strand.
GGGCTTGACTACAAGAATTCACTATCAATCATTTTAAGTATCTATCTTTAAAGTCTCTAAATAGGGGGGTTGTGATTTGAAAACAAAAGTTAAATAAATACTGTACTACTACACGAGGAAACACTTAATTTTAGGGTCAAATTGGGAATTGTGTTCCCTATGGTTCATCGACTTGATTACCCTAGACAACATAACTACAATTAAAAATTCTCATGCAAGACAGTAACATAGGTTCTTCCAGCCTACTTGTGAAGGTGAAGATTGAATTTCACTGTGGCACATAGTTGATAACCATGGTGTTCCAACTAATCATTACCCATTGTCCCAGTCAACCTCCCCTTGGTCATGTTTGGTTGATTAGACAAGAACACATCAATCGAATATTGTCATTTACTTCTCTTTTCCTATTAGTCACTACCTTGGTCAGGATCATGATAGTAGGCGGGTTTTGGTGTTGTCTACCACCAAACAATAATCAAAATGAAGGAAAATAAACAATACATGCAAAACCCCCAATCATAGAAATGTAAGAAATCTTGGTCATCTCAAGTCAACTACACATGGTTCCCACAACTCCAAGTTGTGGTGGCTTAGCTACTCATGGCTAAAGTAAAACCAACCAAAATGCAAAGACAAGACATGGTTGAGAGTTTTACCCAAAGTAATGAAGAATGATAGCACCACAAGTTGCAAACCACAAGCTTGATATATTGAGAATGAATACAATATGGAATTTGCACTCCCCAGAAGTGAGTTTTCCAAGAGAAAATGAAAATCTATCCTCAAACCCTAAAATATTCTAGAGAATATTCAAAGGTGATGTTCTATGTTCAAAATCTGGATTCTCCTCGAAATAAAACCCTAACTTAAAGTACTTATAGTAGCTACACATTTAGACCTTAAAATTACATAGAAAAGACAGCTGGTAGCTGGTACATCTCCTAGGTACGACTCGTAGGGTGACCAATAAGTCATAATTAGGGTCTCATATTAGGTGTTTGGCATTTCGAACTAAACTGGTATGGCGCACTAGTATAATTCATTGCTTAGGCTATGACTCGGATGCTCCTCTCGTGGTCTAGGCCTCCAGTTTTTGGCCCAAAGTTTTGACTCTCTATTTCTTGCAACTATTCCACCTATACGAGTTATATTGAGACCTACAACTCATAGGGTGGCCTCGTAAAACTGACCTTAACTTAGCAAATTTCTAATTTTAGCTCTCTGTTTCTGTCTACGAGATTACCCTACGACCTTTTTCTTCGGCTATGACTCATAGATGAGCTTGTATGTTCTGCACTTTAGTAAAATCTGTAATTTTTCTCCAAAATCATGACAATCTACCTTTTCTGCAATAATAACACAAAAACACATAAAAACCATAAAAATTCGCATTAAGAACTCAGAAAATTCCTTAGTTTTGGCATCAGATATGTTGTATTCTGTCAGCACATCAATTCTTGATGAGGCTCATAATTCTTCCTATTCTATTCACCTCAGTTCCACAAATATGTATAGAGATTTGAGAGAGGTGTATTGGTGGGGAGGTATAAAGAGAGACATTGCTAAGTTTGTATCCGATTATCATATTTGCCAACAAGTGAAAACGGAGCATCAAAAGCCAGGTGGCCTAGCCAGAGATATAGAGATTCCTACTTCAAAGTGGGAGGAAATTAACATAGATTTTGTGGTTGGTTTACTGAATACTAGAAAGCATTTTGATTCTATTTCGACTGTGGTTGATAGAATGACAAAGTCGACTCATTTCCTATCGATTAAAATGACTTATGGTGCCAAAGATTATGCTAGGTTGTACATTTATGAGTTAGTTAGATTGCATGGGCTACCTTTGTCTATCATATCAGATCGTGGTGCTCAATTCACTTCTCACTTTTGGAGGTCCTTCCAAAAAGGTCTTGATACCAATGTAAATCTTAGTTTGGCCTTTTACACTCAAACGAATGGCCAGGCCTATCCAAACTTTTAAGGATATGATTAGATCTTGTGTTTTGGAGTTCAAGGGTAGTTGGTATGATCACCTTCCACACATTGAGTTTACTTACAATAATAGTTATGATTTAAGCATTGCTATGGCTTCTTTTATAGCTTTTTATGGTAGACATTGCAGATCCCGGGTTGGATGGTTCAAGGTCGGGGAGATGGCTTTGTTAGGTCTGGATTTGGTTATGGAGACCATGGAGAAGTTGAGTATGATAAGGGAAAGGTTGAAAATATCCCAAAGCTGACAAAAGTCCTATGTTGATGTGAGGAAAAAGGATCTTAAATTTAAGATTAGTGATTGGGTCTCCTTGATGGTCTTATCCATTAAGGGTGTGGTTCATTTTGGTAAAAAGGGTAAATTGAATGCATGATTTGTGGGTCCTTATAGAGTGTTGAGGAGGATTGGTAAGGTGGCCTATGAGTTAGAGTTGCCCAAAGACATGAATATGGTTAATGCGGTATTCCATGTGTGGGTGACCCAATTGCTATTGGGCGTTTGATGTTGTGGGTGTTGTTAAATACAATTTGACTTATGAAGAGGTCCTGGTAGAAATTTTGGATAGATAAGTGAAGAGGTTAAGGTATAAGGATGTTGCTTTCATCAATGTCCTTTGGAAAACCAACAAGTTGAGAGTGGTACATGGAAGCCAAGGCTGACATACAAAAGCAATATCCCTATCTCTTCCATTCTACTTAAGCCTAAGGTACTAATTTAAGTCCTCTACATGATTTCAAGTCTTAATATTCAGCCCTTATTTCATTTGGATGCATTCACGTTTATGTTGACAAGTTTATAATTATTTTGACACTTATGTTGAGATTTTCTAAATGATGTTTAAGTGCATTTTTGTATTCTTGTGTGGCCTGAAATTATCTTGATTAGTTCTCTTACGTATATTTGTTTGACATTCGGGGATGAATGTTACCAACGGGGAGATATTAAAATGACCCCAAAAGTGCTTGAAAATGTGTCTTGGAAGTGGACATAATCTTAATTTCTATATATCTAAAAATTTATGCGTGATATCAAAAATCTGGCTTCATATTCATTATCAGGGGGAAAAATTGACTGAGAAATGAGTATAACCCCAAATTTATAGCAACCGTGTCAAAATTTGATTTTCTAAAATTTACGAAAAAAAGTTGATCTGCGACTATGGCGCGACATGGCCAAGGAGCGGACTAGTACATTTTGTTGACTGTTTTCTTTATTTAGGTCCAAGGCATTGGGGTCTTGGGTGTTAGCCTTCCTATGTGTAAAAACACCTATACTTAGTCATTTTTGCAGCTCCATATCATTTAAGACATTCCCCAAAACCCTCTCTAACACTTAGTCAAATATTTCACCCATATTCAAGTGCTCCAAACTCATTCCCAGATTCAAGAAGTTCATTCAAGCTTGAAGTTCTCATTCAAATCTTCATCAAGAAAATCTCGAAAGTTGAGGTATGTGGATTTCAACCATTGTGTACTTTCACCCATGGTGCCCAATCTTCCTTTTTTTATGTAAATTGCATGTTTTCAAGTGGATTTATCTGTGGGTACTTCTTACTATGGAATGATTGTAAACTATGTTGGGGTGTCATGAAATGTAAACTGTTTAAGCATGTTTTGAGCTATAAATCCATGAGCAATTATGAGATTCTATAAGGGGTTTTAAAGTATCTTGAATGAGGATGCTACCAAGTGTTGGTGGGTTGATCTACATTAACTTATCTTACATGATTTCACTCTTGAATTGCATGATTTTGAACTAGAATTACACACCGACCAAGTGTTTGACAAAATGTCTAGTTAAGGGATCTTGAGTTATTGATGATTTATTGCATGACCTATGGGTAAAGTGACTTTATGATTATGAAATGAATGCATGTATGTATTGAATTCATGAAATGTATCTATGGTGTTATTAGTTGACCACACCTTGTTGAGGGAGTGATATGCCTCAATCACTTTGATGGGGGGTGCTATGCCCATCTACCACGTTGAGGGGTATATACCTTGTCCACTTTGATAGGGAGTGGTATGCCCATCTACCATTTTGAAGGGTATATACCTTGACCACTATGATGGGGGTGACATTCCTATCTACCAATTGAGGGGCATATGCCTCAATCACCTTCCAAGGGAGTGACATGCCTTGTATTCAAAGTACTAGTTTGCTTGGTATATAGTTTTTCTCTCTTCCTACACATGTAATATGTCCTATACAATCATGTTTTACTTCAATCAGTGAACATGCATGCCATATTGTTATCATACTATCTATTGCCTATGTCTATGCATTTTGATTGTGTTGCCTATCTATTGTGTTATTACATCCTACATACTTAGTACATTCAAACATAGTAGCACATACTCTATCCCTACATGATGTCACCACGTAGGAACTAAAGCTCCTCATGATCATCCTACCTATGGCTAGTTGGTCATCTTTGAAGATAAGCTATTAGTGAGTCCTCAAAGTTAGAGGACATTAGCTATGCTACTCTTGCCTTTGTCATTTCTTAATATTGACCTCTTTACAGTATGAGGGTGAGCCTGGAAAGTGTCTTGGCCCCCACTCAAGTCTATATTTAAAGGTATTATTGGTCAAGTGATGTAATTATGCTTTAAGATTTGACTTTTTATGATTTATGCTATAAAAGACTTCCCTTAGTCCCTTATCCTTATTTATTCTCTCTTGTTATCGTGTAGTTGCTTCCATGACCTAGGATGTGTAAATAATATGCTAAGTGGTTTGTTTGGAGTCCCTTTGGGTTCCCATTTGTCGTGTCACATCTAGGCCCTAAACTTGGATTGTGACACCACTATATGAAAAATACAGATGGGACAATTTTTATAGACTCTTATGGCAATAATGGACTCTCTTATGGGGTTACTACTTTATAGGGCTCATGGAGGACTTTGGGACATGCATGAAAGTTACTTGACAAGAAATAGGGTTACAAATGGCAAATTTTCTCCTAGATCAAAAAGTGCATATGCATCAAAAATAAAAAAACTCTTAATATATCGGTGACAACATTCGGAGCCTCTTCAACCTCTTTTAGACCATGGAGAGCATAGAACTTATTGTTCCTTTAGGTGGCCAGGACTTGCCCTCCTTGTCCTTGGGGTCTAACATCACTGGTTCAATATTCCTTGGCATAATGGCCGAGCTTCCCACATTTGAAGTAAGCTTTAAACCTGACTAGGCGTTCTCGCTTGTGGAGTCTTTGACACTTAGGGCAACTTGGGATTTGGAGTTTAGGACCAACCACCTTGTCCTTAGTGGTTAGGGGATGAGGAGTGTTGGAAGATCCTTCTCCACTTGCTTTTGGCCACCATGGTTCTTGTGACTACCACTTCTTAGGTGAGAATATCTTCCACCATCTACTTGAGCCTTTTGGACTCCTTTGCCCTCTCTCATAGCTTCTCCTCCTCTATTAGTTCCATATAACTCATCAAGCAGAAGATGTCCATCTCCTTGACTAGAATAGTTGTCTTACATTTCTTAGAGAACAAATGAAGATGTCGAAGATGAACTTACTCATACAGCCCCTTGAATCCACAACCATGATGGGAGTAGACTTGGAAAGCTTTGAGTATTTGAGGGAATACTCCCTCACCCTCATGGTCCCTCTCTTGAGGTTGATAATCTCTTACACATTTGCATCCCTTAGCTCAATCAGAAAAACCAATCCAAGATGGCATATTTGAACACTTCCCATCTAATGAGACCTGCATCTTGTCTCCTCTCATCCACCCATTGCTCATAAGAAATCTTGGCCACCCCTTTGAGTTGGTAGGCCACCAACTTGTCTTTCTCCTCTGTTAGGATACCGATAATCACTACCACCCACTAACCTTCCTTAATGAAATCAATAGGGTCCTCCCCTATCTTAGAACCATAAAATTTTGGAGGGTTCATTTACATGAAGTCACTCACTCTAGTGACCATAATAGGCATTGGGGAGGAACGACTATCTTCTAGTTGGGTTGCTTGGCCAATGCTTCGGCTAACAAAGTGAAGGCAGCGTGGAACTTTGAATGAGACACTCCATCATCTTTCTAGGGTGGAGGAACATATTGTTTGGGAGTGCCTCTTTGGTCAGGAGCTCTTCTTAGTGGAATGATGTAGCAACCATCAAAACATCATCATTAGTTATAGGAAAATCTTAGTCAACTCTATAGGCACTACATGACAAGAAAGAAGGGAAGACTTTCCTAGACCATCTTATAGCCTCTAACTCATGATAGTGGCATGCTTCACTAGCTTGAATAAGAATCTACTCATCCAAGTATACATGGACATCTGAGAAACATTTTAAAACCTCATGCTTCAACATAAGTTTGTAACAGCCTTACCGAAAGACTTAGTCCCACACAATGAATGAGATACCAGAAGGCACCTAACCCAAGTCATCTTAAATGTCTCAAATGTTTATAGGAATTAAACATAAAGACATTTAGAGTTTAAAATGAGAAAGGGTCTATGGGTTTTTAAGACAAAGAAGCAACATTAAAATTCATGAATAACTAGCACATTTTGTCCATAAACCATACCAACTACTATATCGATGGACAAAATAGATAACAATTGATTTCCAATAAGTAGAAAAGACTCCAATGTTTAACAACATAGAAAGAAAAACCTCAAAAAGGATGCATATACCTCATATCAAAATAAAATACAAGATAGAGTGGAAAATGCTAGAGTCTTGAACTAAGGGCTCACCATAACAAAAGAGGTAGTCTCGAACGTCAAATACTAGCCATGAGATAGTGGAGGAATACCTATCCCTATATGGTTAAATCATGCTGGAAAAAATATGCATTAGTACATTGAAATGTAATAAGTATGTGAGATGAAATGCAAGCATGAAATTATAATGTCATCATTCATAAGTAAAACAAATAGATATACATAAGGTAGTAAGATACATAAACATGAGCAGCATGCACAACGAATATCGCTCAATGTGAATGAGAGTGAATACACGAGAAATCATATAATAGAATCATGAACTTGTGAAAAAATACCTTAACCAACACATAAGACCATATGAGCTACTAGTAGAGTTTAACATAACCCCCTATGTTGGCATGGGGAGACCACTTGTTAGGTGAAACTCCATCAACTTTGCATGGATCTTAACAAAATAAATGACCTATGAGGATCCACTAGCCTAGCATATGAGGATTCACTAGCCTAGCCTATAAGGTCTCCCATGGTGGCATATAATTAGAGATATTGAGATTTATCTTCAATGGGTCATGCCTCAACTAACGGAATGAATACCAATTCTAAGTCCACTCTATATTAAGTCATCCCATGAAATCTTTAAAATATGTACTATGCCAAGTTATGACACTTAGAATCATAAGTAGCTATAAGGCCCCATCTATGAGAAGTACTGAAAGTGTAAGAAAAAAGTCCTAAAAATTTTTTGAGTGTCAGTTGTTATGAGGGGACTTATGAGCCATAAAAATTTCCATGGGACATAAGTGGTACTTATGGGTTGAAGGTAAAACTTGGTGAAAATGATAATTTTTTAAGTGGGATGTATGACTTATCAGATGGCCCATAAAGTTCCTTACAATTCTTAGGTCGTGTTATGGAATATGGACCATAAAAAAGTTTTTTGAAAGTCGGAGACGTCATCAGACGAGACCTGTATCAACGACCTGTAGAATAGACTATATAACTTATAAACAGAGTCTTGTGGTCCTGTTTGGTAAAATTGTAAAATAGGCAAATTCAACCTTTCCTGTTGTATAATGCCTGCACTATGTCATTTTGACCTTTAAAGAGCCCCTATCAGCCTTCATAACCATAATTTACTCCATTCCATCACATTCTAAAATCCTCTAAATCCCAAAATACTCTCAAGCATCCAATGTTTCAAGCATGAAGGTGCGAGCTAGGGTTCAAAATTTTTCATCATTTTCTAAAGTTTTCTTTCCATCTTCTATCACTAAGGTATGTCAGTTTTGATCATGGAGACCTTCTCTCAAGATCATGGGGACCTTTCCTCTACAAGTTCAACCATTAATTCTCTTCTTTATGATTTCCCAAGTTATGAAATTACATGTGATTTTATGAACCCTTTTGTATGATGATAATATGAAGTACTTTGTGGTGATACACTTTTATATATTTTAAGCATTGAAAATCCATGTGAAATGTATTATGTTATACGAGGGTTTAATGATACCCTAATAAAGTTCTACTATGTTTTGGTGGGTTCCTTGAATATTGAATAATTGATTCTATTTTGTAACTTTCATGGCATTTACTCATCATTTGCATGGGTTTAAAGTTTAGTCATGAACCTACCATGATTTGAATAAAGATATATACCAACCTTATATGATTATGAAGACCTTATGGCAAGTTATGTGAAACTATGAACGATATGAATTTTGAAAGGGCTATTATACATGTTATGAGATATGAAAATATTATGAAATTTAAGAAGGCATATATTGATGTTAAGAAGCTTTGGTTTTGATGAGCTACTCTGTGAAAATGCTATGATGGTATGATGTTGATTTGAGTATTCGTTGGGGTTATGACCTAGCACCAAGCAAACCTTGATAGATAACCATTGTCCAGTAACTATGCAGCCACCATAGATTTTTATGAATTAGTTAACGAATCCATATAACTTAAGTTGCATGATTGACCAAAATGGGTGGTCTTCCGATATGTCACATGGGAATCAAATATCAAAAAGTGTGGTATTCCCATATAGTTAATAAGATATGTATACCGAAATGGGTGGTTGTGGTGGTCTCGTAAGGTGATTATGAAGCATTTTCTGAAAAGGGTGGAGTTCTGATAAGGTGAGTGTTTGATTCACCCTAGCAAAGTAGACCACTCCTAGCTCTGTGTGGAATGAACATCGAGATTCCAAGTAGTAGCTCGCTTGGTCATACATGTCGATTTTAGTCTCGATTCCTCATGTATATTTAACCATGGCATTGCACATACATGGCATATTGAGCTTATATCTTTTGATTATGATTATGTATATTGCATAACTCTAATTTATATTCATTGTTAACATTTTTACCCTGCATACTTGGTACATTTCAATTACTAATGCATACATTTTACCCAAATGGTCTAATCATGCAAGGACCAGAGTTCCTTTCTATCCTCCTCCACATGCCTAGATGGCTCGAGAGGAGATTTTCTATTTGTGAGTCCTCCACTTTTGGGGACAACATCACGTACTTTCATGCCTTATATAGATCTTCTCTATTTTTGATACTATCTTTTCAGGGTGAGCCCAGGAGATGTCCTGGACCCTGTTCTATTCATGCTTTGAGGTGTTGTTAGATATGGTTATGCTATGTACTTCTAAGCTTAAGTCGTTATGCTTTTGTACTATGAAACTATTTCCCTTAGTACCTTATCCCCTTTTGTGTTAAATGCTTGTTATATGGATGAGATGAAAGTCCAAAGTCCTAAGTCCCTAATTTCCCCTATACGTGAGTCATATTTACCTACCCATTAGAAATTATTTGCTATGTGATTCATATTAATCCTCTTCCCACAACATCCCCACAGCATGAGTATAAAAACCAGTGTCCCTTATAAATTATGTGATATTTTTTTGTTATTCATCCATGCTTCTGAAAAAACAAAGGATGTGCTACAAATGCTTAAGAGGCTTTTTTGGGATTCCTACAGTTCCCATTTACCATGTCACGCTGAGGCCCTCAGCTTGGGGAATAACAAAATCATCAGAGCAGCTCTAACTTAGGAAGGACATTTTCAAAACATCTATAGGGCAATCATCATGCTTATATCTTTGACAAATCATAACTTTCAACTCATCTTTAATGCCCTCATAATCTTCATAAATCATGAAAGACTTTATTTGAAAAAAAAGGTGGGTTAGGAATTTAAATAGAATAACCATAAATCACATAAATCATCAAAATATACTTTTTTAAAGACAAGTAAACAACCCACATCTCAACATTTACAAAACCCACCATTTGGGTTATCATCAATAGCTAATGTACATATATGTACCTGGTAAAATATCATAACGCATCATTAAAAGCATCGTATAATAGAATGTGACATGAAATCATCATAAGCATGCATATTAACTTGAAGGAACTTAAAGAAAAGGTAAAATACTTTAAAGAGGACTTTATGGGTGGAAGGATACCTATAAATCAAACTCACATACCTTAGAAACCTTAGAGAAAATGAATCTTGAAGCCTTGGGGAAGAACCTTGAAGCCCTGGGGAAGCCTTGACCTTTCTAGAGATAGTTTTGCCTTAGATAAGATTGAGAATAAAGAATGGAGGATTGAATAGGATTCCTAGGGCTTTAAGGTCTGGTTGGCCCCTTTTGATCCTACAAATGACATTGTTTAGAAATAGGAATGGTAGAATTTTGAAAACTATATCTTATTACAGCTGCTAGAGTGATCCTACAAAAGCTCATTATGGACCGTGGGATGAACCATGGTCTGTACGTCTTGCTAATCCTGTTAACTTTTCAAAATCCCTGAAACTAGTTTGTTGAATGGAAAACTATGAAACTTTATTACAGGCCATCGTTTAGTCTACAACTCATGGTAGGACTCGCATAGTCCTTCCACACTTAGTCATTTTTCCCATTTTCTTAGACCCAAACTATAAAGGGTTTCTCCAGGCCGTACACTTTCCTACGGCCTGTGCTGGTAACTCATATGCTAGTTTTTAGCAAAATCCAAATTTCCTATGATTGATAGTCTAAATAAAAAATAGGTAAAGTGCCTCTACAATGATGTGCCTATGTGGGAGGAGGTAAAATATGTACTAATATGTCTGATACACCCATCCACGACTCTATCTATCAATCTTCATCCTTTCTATGGGCCGTTACTACGTTTGTGAGTTACCCCACACTTGGAAACTTTTTCCTTTTCCTAAAGTTCATATTTAAGGACCAAAGCTATAGGCCATAACTCTTCCTACGGGTTATAAGTCACTCTTATGAACTTGACTCCAGGTCATTTTTCAAGCCAACATTCTTCACTCTCAGGCTCCAAAGTTGGGGGTCGTTATAGACCTCATCAATGCACTCTTATGGATCCTCATCCACCTTGGACCCATTGAACTTTGGGTGATTCATCCTAGAAGCTGGAGTAGGAATCTTTGGGGAAGTAACAATTTGAGCATTTAACATAGTAATAGCAACCCTAAAATCATCATTCGTAACTTGGTAGATTTGAGAGTCTTGACGAACATAAGGAGCCGGAAAATATCAAAGGTCAAGCATTAGGGAATGAGAGACTTTATAGCATATTATAGATCATAAATAAAGTGAAGATTTCCTCAATGTCTCGTAGCCTCTCAGTCATAGATATGCTGTGCTTCACATCTATGAACAAGACTATACTAGACTTAACATGTTGGACTCCCTAGGATGCTTTCAAAACTTGTGCTCTGATACCACTTTTGTGGGATTTTGACCAAATTACATCTGATGGAGTCTAAGCTTGAAAGCGGAATTAATATGCTTGACAGCAGAATTACTCAGCT